>CAJNIZ010044528.1:14443-49604 GCA_905231905.1 Symbiodinium pilosum | reverse complement strand
TGGTGATTGAAGCTAGTAAGATTATGTTCCTTATATAAAATACTATACCCCAAAAGTAGGATATAATCGTACTCTATAATGGGTACCATAGTATCCCCAAATAAAATACTACTCATATGAGCTACAGTCAATATTTCCCGCAAAGCTGAAGGGACATGGGTTCCGTACTAGGGACTATACTAAACTGCAGAGGGGCTCCTAGGTCCACTGTTCAGGGTCTCTTAATAGTATGCCGTAGGTCCCGAACCCCTACGTTCCCACTTCTGAAATAGCGCCAAGCACTTGGGATCTTTGTAAAATAATAAGAAGCCGTTATGCAGGTGCGAACGTCTGTGCTGCGTAAACTGTGGTATTGCTGGGTTTCAAGCTTTGGATGATTTACGAAATCTGCCAATCCCACACTTCTGAACCCCCTAAGGCTAATCCCCCGCACCCTGAACCCTAAACGGCAAAGCCTCAACCCCCTAAGGCCCTACAGCCTAAACCCCCTAAAAAGCCCTGAACCCCTAAGCCCTATAGTCCCCCTTAAGTAGATAGAATATGGCTTCGGATATATGATAATAAGATCCCCATGTACCCCATATTCTATCTGATTAAGGGGGATTAGAAACCCCAAAACCCTAAATAGTAGTTTCCATGTTATTTTCCACTATCCCAATATAACCCCCATAGTCTATCTACTTAAGGGACGTTATAAACCCACAAGCCGAAGAACTCATTGTGTTTTGCTCAGGCTCCTGCATTCCTGGAGTGCAGCCTGGAAACTAGAGGTATGTTGAAAGGGGTTCAGGGCGTAGGGTTGAGGGTTTATGATTTAGGGTTTAGGGCTTAGGGTTTAGGGCTTAGGGTTTCGGGTTTAAGGCTTAGGATAAAGGGTGTGGGGTTTAGGGCTTAGGATGTAGGGCTTCGGGTTTAGGGTTACTGTTTCAAGGTCCGACTGTTCATGAAGGAAAGTCGTGCACCACATAGAACCCCCGAAGTCCCTGTAGACTTAGGGACTGCAGCGTTGGACTTCCAGAGAGGTTGAGGGGTGTAGGATTTTCTGGCATTTTTTCCGGCTTAGAATCCATGATCAAAGTCAAGGGCTGAAAGTTTTGGCATTTAGCTTCATAGCTGCAGCACCATGATACAAATGCTGCAGCCTCAATCCCCTAGAATCCTGGATCAAGAACCCCCAAACCCTAAATATTCAATCCCTAAACGCACACGAATCCGATGAACTGAGCTCGCGCACATTGCAAAGATATGAAAACATCTAGGGTTATGAGGATGTGTTGGATTTGAATATATGGTAACGAATCAACGGTCGAATGAATTTACATCCAACAACAACAACCTACTGAAGTCACTTTAAGCCCTTGAACACCCAAAGCTCCAAACCAACCCCCCGTCCCCAGCAAAAGATTTCAGGCCTGAGCAAACTGGCTCCATGCCTTGCAAATGGCAGGAACTACTAATTACTATTACTATTCCTATTAATAGTAGTAGTAGCAGCAGTAGTAATAGTAATACTGCTACTACTGCTGCTACTACTACTAGTTCCTGGTTATCAATAGGCTGCGGCTGGAGGGGATGCACTGAGATACTGGCTATTGGTTCCTTAATGGGATAGTGCTAAAGACTTGTGAATGTGTGTTCCTCATTGGGTTGTAGTATGATAAACATGATAAGGACCGTGTACATAGATATATAACAGTGACCCTGTTTGGAGGCGAGAGGATTGAAAGTTTAGGGTTGACAGTGTTCGGGCTTCAGGATTTGCGGGGCTTAGGGTTCATGCTTCAGGGTGTAGGGCTTAAAAGTTGTGGGGTAAAGGGTGTAGGGTTGCAAGGCTTATCAGTCAGTATGTTGTGTGATTGTCGGCTTCACTTTCTTGTGATCATGCCACGTTAAAAACATTTTGCCATCCTTGACTGGAACCCTTTTCGGAAGCAATCCATGTACCACCAGCTAGGTTGAGGTCAGTTTCAAATCCGGCCAAATCCCCCAAACACCCAGGACTACTCCTACACAAGCCTGCTTAGCGGCAGGCAACATCTCCGCACATACTCGCAGAGGTTCCCTCAAAAATTCCATGACAATTCCAAAACCATGGCATTTTATCACCATGCCTTGCATAAAGCACCACTTATGTTGAGGTTGGGTAAGGCCCTTACATGTGGCCCAGCTAGCCACAAGTGCCTCGGCCAGAAACACCAGGCACTATGACAACGGCCAACAAAACTTTCTCGTGGCGTCCCATACCCTAAACGCACCTTGAATTGCAATATGGATCCCGAAAAGTCAAGTATATGCCTTCATTGAAGCAAATTGGCTCTCGCAGCTTCAATTTCGCAAGCTTCCTGCCAAAAATTCGAGCCTCTGTAACATAGGGTTGTAATAGGCAACAAAATCAAGTGTTTCCGAATCCCAGAACCTTTGAATCTATCCTGCATCCCTCCCAAAACATATGTTTTTGCTGTTTCTGTGGGGGTCACAAGAAGCAAAAATTACAAACTTCCAGCCTTACACCCTAAGCCCGACTAAGCCCAACCCCCTGAACCCTAAAAATGCGAAACCCAAAACCCTAAACCCCAAACATTGAAACCCCTAAACCCTAAATGCGAAACCCATAACTCTAGACCCTAAACATTGAACCCCAAATGCAAAACCCATCACCCTAAACCCCAAACATTGAACCCAAGAATGCAAGTCTCGGCCCCCAGCGATCTGCCCACGTTCCACAGCCCCCCAAGCGCTGGAGGAAAAGAGGAAGTGGTTCAGATCCTGGACTAGGGTTAGGGCTTATGGCTTAAGATCTCATATTTAGGACTCAGGAACTCATACTGCGGCAGGACGAAAGTTCGTCGCACTTGCGCATCCCTGCATAACTTCCGCACGAATCCTGCGCAGACCCCTTTCCCCCGTAGACTCCTCCACCAAGTCCTCCGTCCGAAAGATTAAAATAATATTTTTTTCCAGTGGATTAACTCCTCCGCTAGCCTCGCCAGTGAAAGCGAACTTTCCTGTACTCCCCGTCCTCCGCAACATGAAAGTAAGCAAATGCGACGAAACTTTATTACTGGTGATGAATTCAGTATTTAAGATTTTGTATGTAGGGCTTAGGAGTTAGAAGGTAGAGTTTAGGGTTTAGGATTGCGGGCTGAGCGTTCGAAAGGCGAGAGGCATCCAGGAAAATTTGCTCCATGCCCAACGATCTACACTTCATGTCCGGCCACATGGCTTGACAGGGTTCGGGAACATGGTCATGATTTAGGTGGACCCCCCACCCAAGGGATAATAAGGATTATATTAGGGTCCTCTTATTCCTATTATGCCACTATTACAGCGATGGGGTCTTCCTGAGTCATGATCATGAAGTCCAGATCTTTAGCCCAGCGCCCTACCGAACACTGCCATGCTCAAAAAAAAAGACCAGCATGCGTGCAGCTTTGGGGCATTCGGTCTTTCAAGGGTGCGCGGTTTGTAGGGTTACAGATTTCCAGGGTTTAGGGTGCAAAGCTTTCAGGGCAGTTTGGGGCTCTCAGGGTCAGAATTGTTGGCTTTCCTGTTTGGCGATCAGGGCTTGGGGTTGAGGTTTATCTAGGCTTTGCGGTTCAAGCCCTTTTGGAATTAGCAAGCAAACTACGGGCATCATGAGCGCTCAACCAGTGAGAAGTCCCACGTGAGCTACAGTCTACACTTCTTTGCAACAATTAATGAACGTGGGATTTATTGGAGAATCTTTTGAGGATGACATTGAATTGCCATAGGGAACCCTATGCATTCCCTCACACTCCCTTGACCACAATATTGACAACAGCTTCCGTGAAATCTGGACTCCTGAATCCCAAGCCCTTCTATTCGTGCCACTCTTTGGGGGGTTACAAAATTGGCATGTCCCTGTTTGGGAGTCCCTACAAGAATCATTATTGTATATACAAAGATCCCCAATGCATTCTAGAATCCTGAGGATATCAACTTCGATGGTTCTTATGATTGTAGTTCTACCGCCAATTTAGCAAGAGTAGGAAATCAGAATTCTTTGGGCAAGGTTTTAAGTCCAAACACAAGTAGGTTATATTTGCTAGACCCTTCATCCCTACATATCATATCTCTATAATCCTGCGGTGTTCATTATGCCGAAAGTCGCTGATCTGCCGCTGTTGGCTGAACTCCCTTCCAGTGCGTTGCAGTAGGGGGGGTGTCGATTGTCGAAACTAGATTTTAGGGATTAGAGTTCTGGCTTAGGCTTCCGGACGGATTAACTGCTGAGGATTGTGCTGGCGATTTTTACACTGAAGTGCTGTAGCTCTGTAAGCCCGAAAGCCTACTGAGTATAAAGGCTCTTTAAACTCAGTAAATCTACCTACTATCTCCATTTTCCGAAATGCAGGCCTTTTGACCCTATTACTGAGTAGACTTACCAAGTCAAGGGAGTCCCCAGTAGGAGACTTTGGGCACTGTAGAGCTTGATCATCCGGGAGGGATGCTGATTAGGGGTGTGGGTTGGAGGGCCAGGGTTCGCTTCGAACTCCGGGCTTCTCAAACAAGCCCTGCTCTTTGCACCGAGACTGTCTAAGACAATCGGTGCCCTAAGCCCTAAACCCTACAGTCTTGCAAAAATGCCTCACAAAAGCCCTTACTCTGCATGCTTTCTGCCCTGCTAAATAGTGGAAGCTGAAGAAATTCCGTGAGGGGTAAGGCTCTTGCATTCTCGCCTGGCACATGTCATAGATACGATCGACACACAAATCCAGCATGACCCCAAGTATAGTATACTACCATAGAGCCTCATCTCTAGCTACTAAGAATCATGCCGGATTTCGTCCATCAACAGTTGTAGGAGAGAGCTGTAGAGCATGGTGCGCAGAAATGATCTCCATGCAGCTGTTTATGGACTCTCCAAGTCATGGTCCCTTTGTATTTTGGCCTCAAAAGATTCGGCACACATCCTCAAGAAAAGATTGGACAAGTGCAACCTGCGGAGAAGACTGAATTTGCTATAACTCCATGCGAGAATACCAGATGCAAACCCCAAACCCTGAGACCTTGATCCTGAACCAAACCCTAAACCCTAAACCCACCCCTAAACCCCACACCTGAACCCTAAGCCCAACCCTCTACCCTAAGCTCAACCCTAAAGCCTAAAGCCTCTGGACCTAAATACTAGACCTTCAAGACCCTGAGACCTAAATCCTCAACCCTGAGAACCTAAATCCCAAGACCCAGACACTAAACCTCAAAACCCTAAACCNNCTAAACCCCTCAACCCTAAAGCCCAGCCAGCCCTAAACCCTAAAGCACCCTCGGGTCCCCTGACTCACGGAGCCTGATAGCCAGGATCGGGGAGTCGACCACCACGCCTCCGATGTCAAAGATGACAACCTACGAGCATTTCACACCGGCCTCTGGGTTTAGCGGGTTTCAGGTTCAGGGTCTGATGTTTCAGGCTTGAGTTTAGGATTTTAGGCGTTTAGAGTTTTGGGTTTGATGTTGCTTTTTGTTTTTGTTTTAATGGTTTGGGGTTTAAGATTTGGGAGTATGCCTTGTATGCCACATTCAAAGCTCACGGAGGGTTGCACGGAGGGTTGTGCACGGCTTTCTACAGCTTTCACGGGCTATAGGACATACAAAACCGACCCTAGCCCAGATTATGCTAGGAAAGAAAAAGGATGATTTTTGCTGTGATAGAAGTAAAGGCAAACCCCCAGGAGTATGAATCCCTAACGTGGACCCAGTCTCCTGTGTGCGTGTTTTCCTGTGTGCGTGTAAGAAACGTGAGCAGGGTATTCCAGGGCGACCTTGTCCAGGCCAGCAGAAGGGAGCTACAGGGTGTCAAGGTCTCATGCCGCACACTGCGTCACGTAGCACATCTCTGGCATGCTCACAGACCCAAGCATTCTGCAACTTCCGCAACATCTCAAATAGAGTTCACTCTCGCAGGGAAAAGCTTGCCCCAACTGGCATGCGCTGCTCACTGCTGCAACTGAAGTCCCAGGTCCTTTAGCTCTCAAACCCAAAGACCCACATTCTACACCCCGAACCCCCTCCCACAAACCGCCAACCCAAACACCAAAGCCCCAAACTGCGTGTCTGTCACTCCCTAAACCTGAAGCCGCACATCTCTGCCTCCTAGATGTGACATGCATCATCCACCCACCCGCCCCGCACCTTTCTGCGTCTCGCTGGTGCCATGACGCTGTTGCTTTGCTATTTGAGACTACAACTGAATCTTAGTAGACCTTAGAGCCTGTAGGTTATAGCCTTCAGATGCAGGCGATATGACTCATAACGCTGAAGGTCAAGGCAGCTTCTATGAGAATCGGAAAGGCTGCAGAACTGATAGTGCTAGGGCTGAGAATTTCACGCTTGTGTAGATTGAAGCAGCTCATCCACGAACTAGGAAGGCTGCAGAGCTTGTTGGCCAGCGACTGTGAATCCAAATAAAAAGCTGCGTACGGCGCCAGCATTGAGGATCAGGGCTAGTGCGCACTCCCAGTCCATGAAATACTGGTCATGGAGGAATCTTGCACTACTTGGAGTCCCTGAAGGACTTCAGGAACTCAAGGTGGTGCAGGATTTCCTTCATCAACAGTATGTTTAGACCTGAAGTCTTTAGGCCCTACCCAGAACCCCAAGTGCAGATTAGGCTTTAGGGTCTAGGGTTTATGGGTTACGGGTTCTGTTGCCGCGAATTTCAAGCTCAGGGTTCGTACCTGTCAGAGATCTTGGCCCTAAAATTATATTCAAAACATTCCCTTTACCAGAAGACCCCAGGAGACCCGGGAGACCCCAGGATTCCTTTATCACGGGAGACCCCAGGATCACGGGATTGGGTGTAGGATTTGGGGTTTTCGTGGCTTAGGGCGGCTTAGCGTCTGGTGCAAGATTTAGGGCTTGGGGCAGAGGGGCTACGTCTTCACGAAGAATTGTAACTGCGGCAAGTGAAGGGCACAAATATTCTGAAATGTTCACTATACAGTCTGCCAGAGTGATGTATGCTGGGTATTGAAGGTACTCCAAACAGTCGCAGGTACAGGATGGTATAGCGGTTCGGCAGCGGCACCTTGGAAGTTACCAGAAAATAGGCCAGAAAGGATGCCCAACATGGATCCACAATTTGGGAAAGAAGCGGACCGTTGGGAAAAAAGAGCTATGGCCCGCCACAGCCCCAAACCTCAACACTCCTCAAATCCCAGAGTTGCGTGTAGAACTGTAGGTTCAGGGATTGCGGGCCGAGAAGTTTACCTTACCCCTGAGCTCCCTAAACTCCAAGCGTAAGAAAAGTTGACAATGAGGAGCGTCGCGGAATGAAAACAGCACTAGGGTTCAGCGATTTAGCTTTACAAGCCTTGCTCCTAAGTCATGGCAGCAAAGGCCACAGGGACTCGCAGGTAGCAGAATTTGAAACGCAAAGCAACAATCATATGAGCTACAGTCAACATTTCATATAACTTATGGACATGGTTTCCTATTTGGCAGTATATTAAGGACAATACTAAACTACCGAAGGCAAAAAAGGCAACCCTCATTTATTAATGGTCCCTTGGTAACTCTCAAAGTGCTCATTCGGCTTTAGGGTTGAGTTAATGGCCTCTGGCTTTGCGCTCAAGCTTTAGCATTCAGGGCATGCGGTGCACCAGAAGCTCACCACCTTAAACCTCAGAGTCTCACTCCCCACTGAGTCGCATCCCAACCGTAAATCATGGGCCCCAATCCTCAAAGTCTAAATCTTAAAACGGAAGTCCTACAGCCTAAACTTCAAACACCAAATACTAGGAAGATGCAAGTCTTGCAGCCAAAGTCCTACATACCAAAAATGCAAGAATCATAAAAATTCGCAACCCTAAAACCTCCAACCCTTGACTGAGCTACAGTCTAAATTCCTTGTATTCTCTCCTAACAGCCCTACAGTAGTCCCCATAAACTCCTCTATGTAACCCCCCTTTAAGGAGTTCAGACTATGGCTTAATTGATGTCTCTACTCAACAACAATCTTGCCGCGCCTGGCTGAAGGCCAGGTACCACGGACTGCTGCGGCCTGGTAATGGCTTTAGGGTTGAGGGTTTGGGGTTTAAGGTTTAAGGTTCAGGCTTAGCTAGGAATGAAGGAATGGATCCTTATTGTAAACCCTAAATAACCAGTTCTAATAGT
Organism: Symbiodinium pilosum; assembly: GCA_905231905.1. Lineage (NCBI taxonomy): Eukaryota > Dinophyceae > Suessiales > Symbiodiniaceae > Symbiodinium > Symbiodinium pilosum. The sequence continues at coordinate 41,468 of CAJNIZ010044528.1, read as the reverse complement.
CTCCATGTTCTTTTCCCTTCCTTCGTTCCCAGCTAACCAAAGGTAAGGTAATGGCTTTAGGGTTTGTGGACTGGGGTTCAGGGTTGGGGGTGATGTAGCTTTAGGCGTTACGGCCCGGAGCTGACTGAGGATTCAGGATGTAAGCTGCGGAGTTTAGGGTATCGGGTATAGGACTTAGGGTTAGGATTGAAGCCGCATGGTTTGGGGCGCAGTGTGGAAGTGCAGAGAGCAGGGCTGAGGATGCGTGATCATCAGGGTTCTGACCAAGGTACACTACCAGACACTAATGAGTCTATGACAGCAACAACCCGGAACTAAAGGTTGTCACAGGGTTACAAATTCAGCTTTTCCTGCCCTAAGCCTGTGCCGATAATTCCCAGTAGCCCCTGAACCTGTATTTCTGCACAGCAGCCACGACTAAAAGATACAGGGTGTAGAGTGTACAGACGTGGCTTTAGGGTCTTAGGGTCTGGGACGAATCAACCCTAAACCCTAAAACTCTATCTGCCCTGGACCCCTAAACCCTAAACCCAACACGCGAGAAGTAAGCAAGCCACAACTCAAACCTTTTTTCAGGACATCCCTAGGGACCCCCCCGGTCTGGGTTTTAGCCTAAAGGTCTTCTCAGCCAAGAGAGCCATGAACCCAAATCTGTAAGCGTTCTGGGGCTCTAGGGCTTGGGGCATGGGATTCAGGGTTTAGGCAGCTGCTGTACGCGCTCATACCCAAACATGACAAGAGCTGGCACACAACTCCAGCTGAACTACTCTTGCCCTCACGGGATTGCTCAAAAATCTCATGCACAAGGTCATGACCATTGGTGCTGGAAACTCCAGCATAGCGTGGACATTCATCACAACGTACCCTGAAACTCAGCGTTTCAAAGAGCTACATACACTCCCCTTTACTGGTCCGGCACTTGGTGTTTTGGGCTTCCGGGTGGTTTCTCTGACTGGCAAGGGCTACTTCACTTTATGTGGGGTCAAGTGTGGAGGTCGCTAAGATGGACTCTATAGGGATCACCTTTGACAACCTCCAAACGAGCTTGGCTTCGAAGATTGGTTTACGCGAAGTAGAAGGCGGCTATGTATATAGCTCAATGCTTGCAGAAGCTCCCCGACAATCCTGAGATTGTCCCTGTGAAATCCCATCCCTGCTGGAGGCCCTGGTCCCTGAACTCTAAACCCCAAGACCTTGAACTTGGGCTTATTTTGAGTAGGCCTTAAAGGCCATGCCTTAGGACCCTATCATGAAGAATTCTTTAGGGCGCTAAATTCCCTGAAGGCTTTTGAATTTGGTAAGTCTGCTTGCTTCAGATTATCACCCTTATCTGAAAAACTGCAGCCCTGGTTACTCAATTGAGAGAACCTGCAAGTAGGCTTGAAATACTGAAGCTGACTGGGGCTTGGGCGCCATGTTCTCGTGCCGTTGGAACTCCACGAAGCCCTTGTGGCGAAGTGAGACATGGGTTTAGGAACCTGCGGTTTCGCGGCTGAAGCTGAAGGACTAAATTTCGCGGCTGAAGCTGAAGGACTAAATTAAATTCAAGTTTCGAGGTTTTGTCTTTAGGAAGGGCTTCCACACAAAGGAATGTTACCAGAAACCCTAAAGCTAAGACCAAACAGTTGCGATTGCTGTTAACCATCCACGGGCAGGTTCCCGGGCTCGCACAACAGCTCCTCAAGGGCGCGGTACACAACTAATCCTGTCTTTGAGGCGCCCCTTTGTCGACCTGCGCAATACTTACTTGTGTACTTGTAACAGATACTATATGCTTCAAAAGAAAGCCCTAAACCCTACAACCTAAAGCCTAAACCCTGAAATCAGACCCCAAAGTCTGAAGCCTAAACGCTAGACCCCGAACCCTGGACCCTACAGCCTAGACCTTAAACCCTAAGAATCACCGCCCCGGGCAGGAAGCCAAGGGCAGCGCATTCACCACCACATAGGTGATGTCCTCCCAGGAGGTGCAGTATGGAAACTCTCTCATTTCGGAACCCGCGCATGGGAATTCATGTGGCCCCTCTAGGGGGCGCTACAATGCTGTGTGAAGATGATAAAGGCCCTTATTCAGCCCGACTAGGGACTGCATAGCCCCACAGCGAAGACAGGATCCTAACTTGTCCAACTGATGTGTCTTGAACATGGCTTCAGGTTTAGAGAGTTTGTTCAGCGGCCGGTATTGCATCAACCTCAGCGGCCGGTATTACATCAACCTAACCTTAGGTCTTGAAACACCCTCTCAGCAAATGGGTAGCGTACTGAACACCCCAGTATTGTTTACCCCGAACCACTTGGAGGCTATTTCGACTTAGTAACTCTACCCACTATCCCGAAAAACCCTCCTTAATCGCCCCTGAACCCCCATTGCTAAGTAGGCTTACTAAGTCAACAAAGCCTCGAAGAAGCACCCTACAGATGCATGCTGAATGCAGCTTGGATCCTTATGGGTACATAGCTTTGCTAGGGTTGTCTGTACCAACTGTCAGTATTCCGCCAAAAACGTTAACTAACTCAGCAGAACTGCGCAGCGTAAGCCGCACAAGCAGAGTTGACACCAAAACCTACCCTTCAGCAAACTAACGTGGAACCTATGTCTAAGAGGCTATATAGGGAGTATGTAGATGGCATATACGGACATATATGTCTTAGGGTTTATATATACTCCCCACACTCGCATGGAAGGACACTTCAAAGACTACTGTGCTTCGAAAGTCAGTTCGGGGCCAGGCTTTAAAACGGCAACCCCAAACCTATCATTCGATCCTTCTGACATCATATGACTCTACTAGCCTTAATATGTTTTTTGGGGGGTAGCACAAAGATCCTCCTTCGCAATCAAAGTGACCCACCCGGCCCTTTGCTGGGAAAGATCGGCTGTTGAGCCTTTACGACTTTACACAAAAGGCGAGAAGGGGATTTTGGCTACCCCAACCTCACAATATGTATGTATACACATAGAGCACATATAAATATATATATAGGAGGATCAAATGGAAAGGCAAATGAAAAGAATAAAGGGAACTGGAAATGTGTGGATGGTTAATGTGTGGAATTTGGTGACCCTAGCCCCCAAAGCAAGGACCCTATGTTAAGACTATCGGATGGCTCTTGTAAGGGTTGTCAGTTTGATTTTAGCTAAATACTAGACCCCAGACAGCTTAGGGCACAGGGTAATCCCATATCCAGACATCCCCTGATCTCCTCCGCTACTTGCCCCTGCTTCAGGAACACATGCCCGCGACTGTAGGTGGCCTTTGAAGAGAGAAGATGCTTGAAAGACTTTCCAAAGGCAGAGGGGTATCTAGGCTTTAGGGGTTTGTGACTTTGTGAATGTGGTTGGAGGACAAGTTCAGGGCTTCGGGCTTAGGGCCTTCTCGAAGCAGTGCACCTTTGAGAAGGGATGATACGCGGGTACTATGAGAGATCGGAATGGTCCTGGATCAGGAGAGATATGTTGCGTTTTTCAAGGTGTAGTATTTGTGGGCTTCGTGTCCAACTTGAGGGTATCTGGGTAGGTTCAGCTGGGTTTTAGGGCTAAGGGGTTAGAGGTACGGAACCTTTAGTTGTGACAATAGGGTGCTTGCAAGCCCCGACTTCCAGCTACCAGAAAACCTCCAAGAATAGGTTTTGGCTACCCTAAACCCTAAACCCCTTAGGGCTTACTTGGAGGTTCACAGGACTCCTTAAATACTGCAAGGTGGGGCTATAGCTTGCCTCATAACTGGTCCCCCTTAAGTAGATAGAGTATGGCTTTGGGTATGTTAAAATGAGATCCCCGTAGACCCCATATTCTATCTACTTAAGGGGGACTATATACATAAGGCGTCTTTGCGGGACAACAAGTAGGGTCATCACCCCAGTCTAGCCCCAGGTCCAAGCGGTTGCTACGTTCCATGGACGCTCAACCCTAAACCCCAAGAACAGAGCCCTGAAACCAAAACCGCTAAGATCTAAAATCTAAACCCTGAAGCTGATCACCAAACCCTTTAGGGTACAGAGTTTGTGGCTTGAGGCATCTGCGGCTTGAGCTTCAGGCTCTGTTGAAACTTCCATCTTTAGGCCGACGGTGACATGGGTATTTCCGAAAAGTTAAGGTTCAGTTTAATGTTTAAGATGTCGTTTAGGGGTTAGGATTTCAGGGTTCAGGATAGAAGTTTTGGCAGATGGGGTTTCGGGTTTAGGGCTGAAGTCGACGTCTGGGTTTGAGGATTGCTGATGAAATGCTTAGGGTTGGGGACTCCCCTAGGAAGTCCTAGAAACCGAGGAAAAACAGAGAAATCGCAGAATTGGTTTTACCTACAAGGCTACAATCGGCGTAACAAGGGCAACCGCCACGAAAATCGCACCAGCGACCCTAGCTGTCGTGGTCCTTTTTTGGTGGGCCCCCATAATAGTGGGGTCTAGTCGGGGGCCCCTTGTTGATGGGAAACTACCACGCACCCTAAGCCATGAACGCCTGCCAAGTCCCCCCAGCACCACCTGCCTGTCAGAAAGTGTTGAGTCTTTGTGGTGTCCCTTTCTTGAAGCATCTCGGAGTGTGTAGAAAGACCCTGTTGGAAACATACCCCTTCAGACGCGTGCATCAAATTGTTGAGCTGGAAGCCTAACTTTACCGGCATGACGTGCAGCAGCAAGCTTCGAGCACAAATAGACAAACAACGTGGATGAAACAACCCTCCTGTGTTGGCCCTAGACCCTGAAAGCCTACGCCCCTAAGCCAATGAACCTTCGACCCTAAACCCCAAACGGACACCTTGGATCCTATCAGTCGATCAGTGCCTGCTTGAAAGCAAATGGTGACGCGACCTGCAACCGTTGAGGCGAAAAATGTTTGGTGAGGATGTGATGCTGTTGATACTAGAAACCCTGCATGATATCAGTATACCATAATACCATAATTCCCAAGTATAATGTACTTAGGGTCTGGCAGGATTGTTAGTATCCATCATATGGGGTGTCGCTAAAAGACTTAGGGCTTTGGCTTCCAGGTCTGTAGAGTTGAGGGCTCTGGGTTTGGAATTTAATCCTAAATCCTACACCCTGAACCCTAAACCTTGAACCCTAAACCCCAAACCCTACCCTATACCGACTCTACAGTTTGGGTTTGAGGCCTCGGCCCAGTTCTTTGGGTTGCTGGAATGACACATATGAGCCAATGTCAAAAATTCCTCGTATCCCCCGCAGTAATCCCTGGAATATAGGGTCTAGGATTCAGGGTTTAGGGTCTAAACTCCTAGCATCCCCCTTAGCAACCCGTATAAAACTCCCATACAAATCCCCTATATAACCCACTTTAAGGGGTTTAGACTATAGTACATATCAGCACAAGCGAGTGGTGGCGCTAAGTCAGACACTTGCCTGGTTTCTATTTGTGGAGCTAAATGAAGAAACATCATATTCCTTGTATTGACTGTGAGTGAAACGCAAACAGGAGACAAATTCAAAGCCTCACATTCCTTCTTGGGTTTTATCATACGAAGCAAAAATCATGTCAGATTGCACTTTTGAAAGATTATGTATATCAGAGGGCTGCTACTGTAATCCTGCGGAAAGATCGTGCCCGGGGGCGTCCGGGCAGTGCCTAAAGTGATCATGTCTGTTCTTTACCGGGTGTAGCTACAAACAAAGATACACCATCAAGTGCAAAAAAACAGCAAGTACGGAAATCCTGGTCCTCAAGCCCTACTCCCTAACCCGATTGTCACACACCCTGAACCCTGTCAACCCTAAAGCCTTACCCTGAAACCCAAACCCTAAATCCTCAAGTACCTTAAACCCTAAATCCTCAAGCTTCAAGCCCTACCCTCAACCCTTAAGCCGTTACCCTAAACCCTACACTCCAAATCCTGAGGCAGCAAGACAGCCTCAAACAAAGCACCTTTGGTTAGCTAGGAATGAAGGAATGGATCCTTATAGTAGTCCCATGTAGTCCCTATATAAATCATTCTAGTAGTTTCCATTTTCCTTTCCACCTCTTCATACCCAGCTAGCCAAAGGTAAGCAAAAGCACCAGGATATCCATCAGAAAGCCGTGGAGGCCTTGCCCTTGGGTGAGGTCTTCTCCGAGCTGTTCCCAGAGGCTAAAGCCTTCCCAGAAAGTAGGCTTGAGGGGGTAGGATTCAAGGCCTAGGGCTTAAGATCGAAGGTTTAGTCTTCAGGATTGGGGGTTGAGTTTGGGGTTTAGAGCTTAGGGCTGATGAGTTAGGGTTTAGGGCTTAAGGTTTCTTGCTTGACCTTCACACCGCTTTGAAAATCTTTAATGTACATATATGAAAGTAAACCCAAGAAGTGAAGTTCTTGAAATTCCCAGGGGCTAATCTAAATTGCTAGTTCCGGGCTTTCAAGGTTTTCAAGGTAGGGGCTTAGGCCTGGGTCCTGAAGCACGAAGGTTTATGTGTCTAGGTTTAAGGTTGAGGGTTTAGGTACCCATGAATATTCATAGAATTACCATTATCTCTGATGGTTGCGAATAGTGGGTGGGGGGGTGGCGTGACTGGACTGGAGGTTTAGATCTTGGCCTACAAGGCTGTCGAAACCAGGGGCTATGTAGGGATGTACAGGGGTATCTAGGGTTTATATAGGGATGAGAAAGTCTTCGTCTAGGGGTTATATTGGAGTATGGAATGAACATGGGCTTTAGATCCGATTCTTTTGGCGCCATGTTATTATGAGGAGGTTTCCAAAATTAGGGGCCCCTCACATTTACACAATATGTTGCAAGCCTGTTTTAGGCACTCCAGCTTTCAGGAATCCTCATATGCAGAATGCAGATTGTTCAGGGTTTAGACGCCACTACTCGACGCTTGACGCCGCCTACTTGCCATGTGCGTCGAATGCAGCTGCTTTCTGGTTTAGGGCTCAAAGATTTGGGGTTTAACCTGAAAGTTTGGGGCTTAATTAGGGTCTATGGTTAAGTAGGGTGTAGTGAACTGTGGCTGTTGGTAAATCAGCGCTGGGCTGCAAGCTGTCTCTCAATCTTGCAATCTTAGCGCTTGCTGGTCCAGACAAGTTGTTGGCCGTTAGTAGCGACTGAAGGAATGAAAAAGAAAAACGGAGGTCATCATAGCATGCGGGATTCTATTGGGGCTACTGTAGGCATCCATTCCTGACTAGGAACCGGTAAGGGTGGTGCCTGCTTGTGAGCTTCAAAAAAGGGGCTTAGGCATAAGGTTTAGGACTTGGGGTGTAGATTTTCGGGTTTAGGGCAAAGGCTGTGCGAAGCTACAATTCTTCCTTCTTCAAGGGAACCAAACAAGATTCCCCACTCGCATCTGGAACTTGTATAACCCTTCAACCCCCAGTAGAAGTCCCCGTAAGCCCAAAAACTCCCGATAAACATTTCAACAGTCAGCTCACAAAGCCATTTGTACCCTAAAACCCTATAGTCCCTCTTAAGTAGATAGAATATGGCTTAGGGCATATTATAATAAGATCCCCATATTCTATCTAATTAACTGGGACTATAAATCCTAAACCCGGTACCTTGAACCTGAAATCCTAAGGAACGTCTCTAAACCCCAAACGCCTCACGCCAAACCCAGCCGTCTAGCTGCCTCCCGCATGCCCGGGAGATGCTCCCCAAGGAAAGCAAGACGCTCCTGCAGGTGTTAGGGTGTGGGGTTTGGGAGTTAAAGGTTAAGGGTTTGAGAATTTAGCGTTTAGGGCTTAGGGTTTGTGAATTCAGGGTTTTGGCTTTATTTACGCTTGGGGAATTTGCAGCTTAGTGTAAAGGAGCGCATTGGGTGCTCCTTCTTCAGGATGGACTTTGAGCTTTTCATGGTACGGGGGCTGCATATGGCTCAAAAGCCCTGGTGACACAAATGACATTGGAGATCTTCCTCAAGAATTGTTGCTGGCTTAGAAGCCTGCAGCATTCCCTGTCCCGATAACTCTGGGATGCTGGTAGAATGCAAGTCCGGTCCGTCCAGAATGCATGTCCAGAATCAATCTTCCTGTCAGGGCACACAATGATGATATAGCCTGCTTGGTCGCAGCCCGGCGTGGCCACAGGGACCAACAGCTTCGTGATATGAGAGGCATATCTTCACGAGGTGCCGGGAACTGGAACGCCTCTACCTTGCCCGTGTTGCTCTTTGGGAACTGTATGTGGAGAACAATGGCGGTGGCAGATCTTGCTGCGTTGAAAATGACTGCCAATCTTTTCTGACAATCTTCTTCGCCTTCCAAACATGCACGTCCTGTTTTCGGAAACTCCCTGCTCTCCCTCTTTACCGTTGAACCCACGGATTCACAGCAGCCTAAAATCCAAAAACCCTCGAGGCCCAACCTTAAAGCCCCACCCTCAGCCCAAACGCCTAAAATACCTACAACTCACACCCTGTTGCAAAATTCCAACTGCCGAAGTCTGCAGCCCTGAAGCGGAAAGTTATTCAAGCCGATCTTTGGCCTACTGGGGGGTTGCTGGTTTGAGGTTTAGGGTTTAAACCTTCAGGTCGTGGGCTGGGGTTTCTGGATTGAGGGTTTGGGATCTAGGTTTTGAATGTGAGAGTAGCAATTCCCCCTTACAGTAACTGTCCTTAAAGGGGCTTTCTTATGGGGGTTTTATGACTCCCATTATCCATGGCAGTAACTGTTGCTGCAAGCGGGAGTGTCCCAACGGATCTTGGGTTAAGGATTTGGGGTTAGGCTCTAGGCACAAGAGTCAGGCGCAGAATCCTAGACCCTAAACCCTAAGCCCTCAACCCTGGACCCTACGCCCTCAACCCTAAACCCTAAGCCCTCAACCCTAAGCCCCAAGCCCCTAAACCCCAAGCCCTCAACCCTAAACCCTAAGCCCCTAAATCCTAAACCCTAAGCCCCTAAACCTCAAGCCCTCAACCCTAAGCCCTCAACCCTGAACCCTAAACCCTAAACCCCAAGCCCCTAAACCCTAAACGCTAAGCCCCTAAACCTTAAGCCCTCAACCCTAGAGCCTGAACCTTAGACCCTCTATCCGACCACTTCTGCAACTGGAATGGCTAAATACGCAAAAACCTCGACGCCAAAAATGCCTACATGGTGAATCTCACAAAAAGCGGGCTACCTTTAGGGACCCAAGGTACACCAAGGGATTACCATGGTTCATCCTATGGATTTCAAAAGGGGCAATTGGAAGAGGCACCCTGATTTGGGTATTTTCGGGTGCTACCAAACGTACTGGCTCTTCCCCCGCAATCCCGAACAAATTTATTCCCTTATTCCCTACTAATTACCAGTGAGCAAAAATCTGCAAGACACTGAGACCTCTTCCACCCGCTTTGACTCGTCCCTTCGGGCCTTTGCTGCAGAGGCGTCTGGGACATTTCTAAAACTTGAAGAGCTCAAGGCTCAAGGTTTAAGGGTTAGGTTTAAAGTTCTTGGGCCCCTTGGCAAGGATCCTAAACCCTCAACCCTAGGGTCTAGGGTTTAAGGTTAAAGCTAAACCTAATAATTTGGAGGTTGCTGCCAGGGCCTGAATGTTCTGGAAAATACCTGGCATATCTACTTCTGCTTCCTGTGCTAAGTCGTCATGATGAATGCCCTGACCCTTTATGCGGGGGTGTTTTAATTTTGGGAAACAGCAGTTGAGGTTCAAACTCCTAGTAACCCCCTAATAAGCACTATAATAGGAACCCGATATAATCCCCTACAAAAACCCCTTTTAAGAAGTTTAGACTACAGCCTATTTGAGGGTGGCAGCTTGATAGCTTTGCCCAGTTTCAGTTCTGCTGCCTAGGGATCGGCTGGAAGATGTCATGCTTAGGACTTTTAGGATGCTTGGGTAGAGGCAGCGGGCTTCATGAGATAAGATTGAACCTTCAGACTTTGAAGCCAAAATGCCCTCCTAAACCCTCAACCGAATTGAGGGTGTGGGCTAAAAGCATTTCCTAACTTTGCGGCTCCACAGGACCCTACACTAAAATGCTGGGTAGATGGCAGGCGCTGGCGACTTCTGTAGGGGCCAAGGAAATTTCAAAACTAGACAGGAAGAGGGAAAGAAGAGAAACAAAATGGAAACAAGGCTCATATAGGGTCCCTAAACCCTAAACCTGGAAACCGGGCTCGTATAGGGGTGTGGAGGCTGAATAACTAGAAGGGGTGTTGGAGTACATTGCGTGAAGAATTCTATGCAAATTATACAGGATAATGTTGATACTCAGGATCTACAATACGGCTGATACTAAAATCCTGCATCACCTCAGTATACTGTGGCACCACATTTCCCACGGCATAAGATACTTTGGGTCAAGGTTTTCTGATCCACAGTAAGGGTCTTCCAAAAACGTATTTTCAAGAGATGCCCAAGTCCTTCCAAAAACCTACGAGATGGGGAGTCCCAGGACCCTCTGAACTCTTTTGGCGGCGGGCTTATATACTACGTTTGCTTCTCCGAGCGGCCAGCGAACAAAAAAGATCAAAGTCTCTTGAGAACAACCCATGCGACTGCTTCATGCTCAAGGATTGAGTTCCCTAAACCCTAAACTATGATATCACTACACACCTACTTTATATGATTCGGACCAACCCTGTACCGGAAGCAAACCTTCAAAACCCCAGTGCCCCCGACTTACTGGGGGTGTAGTAGGGGGTAAAAGAATAGAGGTTTAGGGTCTAGGGTCAGTAGGGAATAAGGGAGTATATTATACAGGCATGATATAGGGATTCTATTTCCATATTCCTCACTACGTGGAGGGTCAGGGAGACCAAGGTCCCCCGACCCTCCAAGTAATCACCAGGAAGCCAAGCCCTCCACTTTAAGATAGCTTTCTTTGCTCATCACCACGCACAAGGTGTCCTGGCTTGTTGTACAGGATGAAGGTTGAAGGTTCAGGGTTTACCGCTTAGGGTTCTTGGTTTAGGGTTTTGGGCTTAGGGTTTCGAATTTTGAAGCCAAGCAAGAGAAACGAATTTGCAAAGTATCCATGGCAAGCTTAGAGAATTTTACGGTTTCCCCGTCCCCTGTATCTGCGTTGGAACCCTTGAAAACCTATGTTTAGCTGCCAGGTTCTCCCCCGAAGGTGCGGTGGGCAGGGGATTAGAAACACAACAGGTATCCAAAACCTTGCAATCTAGGGTCAAAAACAAGCATGAAATCGATCGACCAGGTATGCAAATACAACCTTATCACCACTATAATTACCATTATCGTCAATACCATTATGACTCTTACTACTACCATCATTATCACTCTTCTTCGTACTATTGGCAGTATTGAGCCGCCTCCTTTTTGCGTGCTCCAGAAGCAGGGGTCCGACAGGAGCTTCTTCTGGGCGTAGGGTCTAGGATCTAGGCTTTGCGACGTATGGCTGAAGCGGCTTCCGTTTTGAGCAAGCCTACACCCTGAAGTCTATACCCTAAACACTACACCTTACTGGTCTAGTAGGGAATAAGGGAATATAATGCGTACAAAACTCCTAAATGATATACTCCCATATGCCCTACTAACCCCCGTATGCCCTAGACCTCCATCCCTAAACCCTCCAGCCCCTCCACCACACACATCCAGCAGTCCTCCAGGCACCTGCCGCAAAGAGGCTCTACATGGATTACTGGGGAATAATGTGAGCTACAGTTCTAGGATTTAGGGTTTAAGGTTTGGACTACAGTAAATATTATGCAGCTGAGTAATGGACATGGGCTCCGTATCAGGGATTATATAGGGACTATAACTACAAGGAGGACCCCTATGTCCACCCTTAATGGTCCCTTGGTAAGCCTAATATTGACAATAGCTCATACAAAATACACTATATAACCCTAGTTTCCATTTCATTTTCTGTTTGCTTTTCCGTTTGATTCCCCATCATAGGGGGTAATGTCTCTAAACCCTATAAAGCCCTGATAAAGGTCATAGTAATCATCGACAGGGCTTGAGCGTTCCAAGCTTCACAGACTTGCGTAATAAGAATGCTGTCCCTAAAGCCTGAACTGGAGTACAAGCCTAATAGAATGAAAGCACCTTATCCCTTCCAAGACTGGCCACATGGAAAGAACCGTTTTGCAATTTGGGTGCTCGTGTTTCAAGCCATAGGTGACGCCTCGGAGTAAAGTTCCAGCTTAGAGGGAGCCCGCGATGAAGCACTGAGACTCGCACTTCAAGGGATGCTCATAAACATAAACCAACAGTCAAATGATGACTAAGCATTTTAAGAAGTTTACACTTGGAGTTAGGCTTTAGGATCTTGACAACACGTCCTAAACCCTGAACTGTACCATCAGAAAAGTATCAGTACATCCGTCAGGCCCAAAAAACAATCTGGGTGCTGCTCAACATGAAAGGCACCAGTGTGAGTACAACGGGACTATGTTGAGAAAGTTCACGGTTAAGTAGATTGGCAAGACTGGCTCTCGTTAAGCCCCTGCAATATCCTTAGATACCTCATAGAACCTTCATGCAACCCTAACACTAAACCCTGAACCATAAGCCCTAAACCCTCTTCCCTAAGCCCTCACTGAATTCCTGCATCCTGTCCCAAACCCTAATTATGCCAACTTATCGGTGCACCTACATAACTGTCAGATTGTTGCATGTACGTTGCAGCAACAAAGATAATAGGTCTAGCGTTTAGAGCTTGGGGTATGGGCATCTGGGCTTGGGAATGGGGTAGCCCTCTGCAAGCCCTTCACGCCGCACCCTTGATGAATCCTCACAATCCTCCTATTTGTTTGCGCCGAGGCGCTTGGCGCTGAGAGGTCGGCGTTCCTGCTGTACAGTTCAGTTTAAGATCCAGGGCTTCAAGGCAGGGTGTAGGGTTTGCCAGAGGACTCCAACAGCCATGTTATAGTTCTGTGGAAGCCCAGCGGAAAGCACCCTGATCATTCGGAAATTGGAAAGGATCCGGGAACGGGGCTGAAGGGCTATGAGCACCTCTCATGTTGAAGGTTTGCAGGGGTCTAGGGCTCAGGGTTTAAGGTCTATTTCCGGATTTATTCCCATACAACCAAAACTCCCAAGTGCCCTGTTCCAACCGATGCCCACCCCGAAAGTCCTAGGCCACTGGACCATGCGGGCCCTGAACCCTAAACATCCGCACACCCTAAACCCTTCACCCCTACAACACTAAGCCACTGAAAAGGCCTCTAGATCCGAAAACGAAAGCTCTAAACCCTACACCCCAAGCCCCCTAAACTCCAGATCCCCACACTCCTATACCTCATCTCTCCCGTGCACCGCAACACTAACCCCTACACCCGTAAACCTCCAACAAGTGTAGGGTCTGACTTCCCAGGCGCCTTCTCGCCATGGAAGCCTATCTCGCCAAATAGCTTCCTGCTGGTACTGCTTACGGGGTCTGGAGTTTAAACTTAAGAGGCTTAAGGATCAGGAAGAAGGGGCTTAGAATTTTGAGTTTTGGTCCACTTGGAGTTTAGGGGTGTGCAGGTTCATAGGGCTTAGGGATCTTAGGGGTTACAGGATTTCATGGGGCGTAGAATTTATCTTACGCATGGCCCGAAGGGAGTGGAGAAGCACGGAAACACGGAAACTATGAATGCAATTTGGTGCTATTCTTCCCATGGCTTCAGGCTTGGAGCTTAGTGGTAGGCTAAGAATTTGATAGAGCAACAAGTATGTTAGGGTTTATAATGGGGCTACTACAGGGATCCTTTCCTCCCTTCGTGAGTAATCACCAGCAAGTTGTCGACAGAAGCGTAGGGGGCTGTGAAAATTATAGTATAGCGTTCATGGGGCTTTAGAAGTGGAGTAGGATACTAAGGCCTTGGGGCGCCTGAGGGTTTCTGACTGCGACCAGGGCTTGGGCTTTAGGTTCAGGCTTTAGGGTCTCCAGTCAGTCCAGAGAAACAAAAAGGCAGCCTGGGAACTTGAGAATCGCCAGTACCGACTTTGAATGATTCAGCACTTTGAGGGTTTCGAGCTTTGGCGCGTGAAGAGGGACTATGTACTGATCACACCATACTTGAGTCTGTCACAGAACCCTCCCAAAAAAAAAGTATTTCAGCTGTTCATTGCCAGGGGTTTTGATAGGCCGAAGGTGGGGTTTTCTGGACACCGTTGGAGATGCTGGCAAGACTGTCCGAGCAATCTCGGGGTTGGGTTCAGAGTTCAGGGCTTAAGTTCTGGAGTTCTTTGGGGTTTTCAAAGGCTGCTTCAGGCACTGAGTAGAATGTACATTATGCCCTAAAACGTAAGCTCCCAGGCCCTAAGCCTAAATATGGACTGAAGCATGAGAAACCCCAGAGAAAAAAGGAAAGTAACAATGAGCTCCCCAAAAATCTTATGTACCGAAAACACCCGACACGTACAAGTGTACAAGTAAGCCCGCTCCCGGCGGCAACGGTGTCGCAGAATCGACCTAGGGTCATCTCCTGCACCCGCAAGCTTGAAGGTTTGTGGTTTCCGTTTGGGTGTCAGGGTTTCGTCTAGGGTTTAGGGCTTGGGCTTCCGGGGCGTTTTCGGAGTTCTGGGCCGAGTGTGAAGATTCGGGACCTCCCGTTTTACCACATAATAGTTTCCATTTTCTTTCCGTTATCCCTATATAACCCCTAAATACATACCCTCTAATCCTTATATGAACCCTATATAACCCCTATATATAACCCCTACATATACCCTCTATTCCCTTTAAAAACTCTACAAGCCCGTACATAACCCCTATAACGTAGGATTTAGGGCGTTGGGGCTTTCAGGTCGAAGGCCTTCAACTCCGGTGGTTTTAAAAATTGTGGCTATATAAAGTAATGGAAAAGAAAATGGAAGCTATTAGGTTACAATAGGGTAATACAGGGTATAATATTGGGGCTATATAGGGATAATGGAAAAGAAACTGGAAACTACGAGGTAATATTGGGGTTCTATTGGGGTGATATTAGGGGGTTAGAGCTTGGTTCTGCTGGGAACCTCCCATTGGCGTGAAACTTGCCTCAAAAACACTCCCCACCTCCCTCTGCAGGCTGCTGTTAAGAAACTGAACTCAAGTTACTATATTGGGGAAGGCCATATTTAATTACCATATTATATATATGTACCCATTATGGTAACATGCTGTAATTTAAGTATTAGCGGCAACCCAGCTGTTCATCCCAGTGTCCATTTAATTGTCCACTTGGTTCTTCATTATTAGGGGTCCGGTTTCTGAAGTCCTAAGGCTCCAGAAAGCTGAATCCTAGTCCCTAAATCTTGAATCACAAGCCCTAAATCCTAAAGCCTATACACCCTACATCCTAAACCCTAAACCTTGAATCCCACACCTTAAACCCAAACTATATCCCTCTAGATCCCTTTATATAGCCTTGTAAATATATAAGTATACCTGTATATCCCTATATATCCCTCTATATTCCCCCAAACCCTGAACCCACCTCAGCTCGGTGGCTGTAGCCCTCCGCTGTCTGTTGGTAGTCCAGCGACTCCTCACTCCAAGAGGCGTCGGCCGTAGGGTGTTGAAAAAGACGAAAGCTCAGGCTGTATTGAGTTTAGGGCTTGAGGAATAGGGCCTAGGCTCTAGGGTTTGTGGATTATGGAGGTTTAGGATTGAGGGCTTTGGGGCTTCAGGGGTTGGGGGCTTGGGGTGTAGGATGTCGGAAGTTGGAATCTCAGGGCCTAGAGCACAGTCTACTCTATCGGCTGGCAAGTTATCACTCCTCACAATAACACTCCCGCAAGAGGGAGCCAAGGTTAAGATACCCATTACATATGCTCCTCTAAGGACTGCTGCTGCAAGGGCAAGGACCCAAGACGTGGGTAAGCTGCGGGGCACGCTGTAAAATGGCACAATTTTTAAGACCACCTTCCTTAGAGAAGCAATGTTAAACCAGCTACCGGGCGTACGCTGCTGCAATATAGGGGCTCAAATGTTGAGGTCTATTTGAGGTACCCCATGTCAAATCCCTAAACCCGAAACCCTAAACCGTGTGTTACCTAGGTAACTCAGATTGTTCAGGGATAACTACAGCCAATTAAGGCTAGTCAGGGTAAACCGGGGGGGTAGTAGGGGAACCTCTCGAACTTGTGGATACTTAGTATGTGTCACAAGATACCATACCCTATATTACCCCCTGTATAGTCCTGTATATCCGTACATATTCCCTAAACCCTAAACCCTTAACCCTGAAAACCATCAAAACCCTAAAAACCTTGGAGAAACACCCTTAAAAATTGTATGAAGATCTGTGTATTCCTGTATACCCCTTTTTTTCCTATATATATATATATATATATATATACCTTCACGCCTAAAGCCTAACCCTAAACACCTAAACACCAGTATCCCCTTAACCCTAAACCCTAAACCCTTAAACCCTAAACCCTTAAACCCTAAAACCTTAAACCCTAAACCGTAAACCCTAAACCCTATCCCCTGCAACCTGAGCCCCGCGCAGGCGTGACCGTCTCAGGGCAGGTCGAGAACATGCTCTTCGAGCGCCTGGCCCAGGTTGGGGGCCCTTAATCTTCGGAGGTTTAAGGATTTCAAAGGTTTTGGGGCTTAAGGGTTTTGGGTTTAGGATTTAAGGGCTTAGGATTTAAGGGTTTAGGATTTAAGGGTTAAGGGGTTTAGGGTTTAAGGGTTCTAAGGATTTAGGGTTTTAGGGTTTAGGGTTGTGGGCTTTTAGATTAAGATTCTGCACGGCATCTTTTATCAGACCCTTTTCCGTCTGCAGGAACGCTTGGTAGAGAAAGGTCGGGGCAAACCAGAAATACATCTCCTGCCAACTCATATTAGGTTTCAGCCTCAGCGTGCCTCAAAAGTCACTTCCGAATAAGAACCAGCCGGTCTTCACTACCCGCGCAGTAAAGCTCGAAGCTGGCTTTGGGGGTCAGGCTCTAGGTTTAGGGGATCCTTGTGGTGTGGGATTCTAGCGCTCCTCTTGAGAGGAACTTACGAAATCATGTATGAAGGGGAACTGGATTCTTGAGGCGAAGTCCGTAGGCGCTGAGGTTAAAGTTTTCGGCTCGGGATTGAGAATTTACTGCTCAGGGCTCAGAATCTCTAATCCGAGCTTCACTTCTTAAGCTGCTTTCCCAAGTAAGGCAGCGAAATACACACCCGCCCACTCGGTCCTACGTCAGTCAGAAAACATACCCACCTTCTACTATTTTCGGTTGGTGGCCCTCTTCTACTCTCACAGAGCCCTCAACAAGGCCTTTCCCTTAAAAGGTAAGAGCAACTTAGGTTTAGGGTTTAAGGCAACTTAGGTCTAGGGTTTCGGAACGAATACATGTAGAAACGATGAGCCCCAGACCCTAAAGGCTATAAAATTTGAGCTCTAGACCTCACACCTTCAACCCTAGACCTCGAACCCTGAACCCTACAGTCCAAATCCTGAATCCCGAACCCTAGCCCCTACACCCTGTGCTCCTCAGGGCCGAACCTAAGAATGAAGGTCACGAACTAAACCAAAAAAGGTGAAGGGCTACACCCTAAATTAGGCTTAAAGGATCTGACCTTAGGGCGCTGAGGGCCAGCCTAGGGCACTAAGGAAGTTTAGCGTTATAGGAGCCATAGTCCAAACTCCTAGTATCCTCCTTAATCATGGAGAATCAGATGGAAAAGAAAATGGAAAATGAAATGGCAACTGGGATTATGAGGGATTGTAGGGATTATAGTCTAAACTCCTAGTATCCCCATGAATAACCCCTTTAGCAGTCCCCTACAGAATAAGCCCTTATATAACCCCCTCCTTTAAGCAGTCTAGATTCTGGCTCGTATACCTTGTAGGTATCCCGAAAAAATCAGGGGCCCCAATAAAATGCCGGGGGGAGGGGGGGGGCAAGCGGGGACCTTGGTCCTCCATTTTTCTCTTTTGCAGCACTTAAACTGCCTTAAAGGGGATTATATGGGGGAGTATATAGGGGACTACTATAAGCCTAATTAAGGGGGATACTAGGAATTTAGACTTTGACTCTACTGTCATCCAGCTATTGACTGCTCATTATTGATCTCTTGTTACACGCGAGTTGAGATTCCGGCATTTGCTGCCTTCTCGCGGCACTTATAAACCAACTGTAGCCCGACGTAGCGGGCTAAAAACTAGGTTCTGAATACATGAATACCTAGGGGATAATTACTAAACCCTTGATCTCGAAATATCCATACAGTCGTGATTATTACATGCTTAGTGACCTCAAACCCTAAAGCCTAAACCCAGAAGGAAAGTTTCCCACTTCGCAGCCTGCGGTGTTCTCGCATCCGCTTCGGCCTCAGGTCTTGGAACTGAAGATTAAGTAGAACCCCGCTTGTGAGGGGAGATGGTATAGGGATGCAAACAGGTGTCCTTTGGCAGCTTAACGGCTTCATCAAACAGAAGTTCCTCCACATACCACCCTTCTGCTAAGCTAAGCCTCCCTAAAAATCAGGAACCACATACCTCGTAAACCCTAAACCCTAAACCCTTAATCTTGAACCCCACACCCTCAACCTTAAGCCCCAAACCCTCGACACAAACCTAAGCCCTAAACCCTAAACCCCAAACCCTGAACCCTAAACCTTCAAATCAACAACGGCAAAGCCTGAACGCCAAACCCAAGCTTTGTGGAGAACCATTTGAAACACTACGCTCGGATGCTCCTAATGCTCACAAAGTCTCCTAATAACCCTAAACCCTAGACCCCTTCGGCGTGGCTCAGGGTGCAGGGTTTAGGGTTTAGGACTTGGGTTTCTGTTCTGTTTGCTGTTGCTTGATGTTTGGTGTCGTCTCGCATTCTGCAATTTTGTTAATGAAAAAAGCTGAGGAAGTGAGGAGACATCACTACGAAATGGTGAGCTCTTCGTGTCTTGAGGGTGTGGGTTTTGGGCGAATTCCCTAGTTTTAAAGGAAGAGTTGTTTATGAACTGGACAATGTCCACTCTGGCTTTGCACAATTACTTGCGGTTGTCGCAACTGCAACTGGAAGGCTAAGATAAAAATGTCAAGCACCCTGGGGAGGAGGAGGGGAAAATTGGAATAGCTCTTGGGGTATTTATATTCAATATCTTCTACAATAAGAATATCTCTAGTGGGCTAGGGTTTAGGCGTCCATATCTGAGGGATTCTTTTGGTTTCTCATGAGGTAATTTTTGGATGTACTGGGTTCTTCTGGTTTCTGATGAAAGTTTTTGTTGGTGGACTGTCCAGAGAAGGGTAATAGCTTCGAGAAGGCTTCCACATCCATGGATTCTTGTGGTTTCTCACGAGTTTATTTCTTGGTGGACTTTCCAGAGAGGGAGTAGTAGCTTCAATACAGCTTGCGTTTCAGGGCTCTTGCGGCTTCTCATGTTTTGTTGGTGGACGCTTGAGAAAGAGGGCAAGACTTCGAAGAAAGCATGCGCATCTGAAGGTACTGGAGTTTTCTCATGAGAACTAGTTACAGGAGTGATGGCGAGGCATGGTCTTCATGAATGTCGCTTTGCAATTCTCCAGCAAGGAAGTAGGCCACCTTTTAAGATCTAAGGTTTAGGGAGAAGTGCCGTACATGATGCGCAAATTGGCTGCACGCTCCGGTGAGGCATGGATAGAGCCCCACTGAATACATCCAAATCTGAAGAATCAGTAGTCGCAAAAAAAAGAAGCCTGCGCTTGCGAGAAACTCTACATCCCATAATGCCTGACAAGATATGTGTCTGGGGGTTTCCACAAGCCAGGATACCCCTGATAAGGACCTCCAGAAGGGACACCTAATTCTTGGAAACCTTCAAATCACCAACCCTGAGCCCGAAACCCTCCACACTAAACCCTGAACCCTGATAAAGGGGTTTAATCGGTCAAGAGAGCCTACCCATCCATCCCTCTCCTATAAATCTTTTAGAGAGACCCTGTATGTCCCCATAAAACCAGGTGCGTTGTCCTGCTCTCACCCATTAACAGTCTAGAATAGGGTCATACTAGGGGCTCCATAATTATATTATGAATATTATCAAACTGTCCATGAGTGGGGACAGTACCCGGGGAGCCCAAGATACCTATAGATTCAGGAGTATGCCTTAAATCATATTAAGTGTCGTAGTATGATTTAAGAAATATTCCTTAATAGTACCCCAAAAGCATCCGAGTGCAGACCCACTCCTGCAGTAAGGCGCTGGCTTGGAGCGGTAGGCGGGGACAGTGCCAAGCTGCATCTGAAGTTTAGGGTCTAGGGTTTAGGGTTTAGGGTTTAGGGTTTGGGGTTTGGGGTTTCGGGTCTAGGGTTTAGGGTTTGGGGTTTAGGGTGTAGGGTTGATTAGTAGGGACTACCTAGGCAGATTACGAAACAACAGTGTTTTGTATACCTGGAACTGCAATGGTATCTGGTTATAACTTCGGCTTTTTCTTTCCCAGAATACAGGAGAGAACATAAAAGAGCAAGCGCTGCATTGGAGAGTCTAGGGCTTAGAAATCTTATGAAATAGCTTTCTGAGCCTATGTTCCTTTTCAGGATTCCATCGCCTCGGCTTTTAGAAACTCCCGCCGTCGGGATTAAAACAATGGGATTTCTGTATATCATCCCCACACACACTCATTAGAAGTTAACCCCAGGTTCTTTTCCAACCCTTGCGGTACACGCAGGGTTTCCAGATTACCGCGCCCTGTATGGTGCCAGCTGTTATACGCCATCTGGTGTTTGGGCCTACAAGATTTGAGCTCTGACTTTTTGAATCTACCCTCTTGCAAGGAAAATGGAACCAGCTGCCTTACATATGCATAGGAATGTCCTGTGTACCCATCTTATGGTTCAACTTGAACCCTAAACCCTAAAGCCCCATATTGTGGCAACTTGAACCCTAGACCCTAAACCCCCCCAATATTGCAACTAAAACCCTAAACCCTAGTCCATCTTCCAGCGCAGCCGCCGGTTGCAAGATCTGCTTCAAGGATTTCAGGCTCCACCCATGGGTTTAGGATTTAGGATTTAGGGTCCATCCCCCCAAGCAACCTGAAACCCAAGAAGGGGCCGGATAAAGACTACCTGCCATTGCAAAAGCCCTAAACCCCGAAGGTGTGATTTACAGAGTTGAATGGACCGTCCGGATCCTGCTGGGCTACTGCTGTGTGGTTTTAGGAGTCACGCTACTACAGAGGCTGCAACAACTAGCAATACTTCAGGCACCCGACAATATGTTCATGTAAGGAATATACGGCCATGAACTGCAAGTTATTTCGCCCCCTAAATTAAACCCTAAACTCTAAACCCAGGGTTGAAGGTTTAGGACGTCTCCGGGTTGAAGCCCCAAAAGAAGCAGCCAAAGGCCGTCAACCCTACGCCCTTGGCTCTGCTTACCGCGCAGACGAATCCCAAAAAGATCGCCCCCGCCCCGCCCTCAACAATCGGATACGACAAACAAGAAAGAAGATGCATAGTTTTATATCTCCATATGCATTCATACGCCCGTATATACCCTTACATAACCAACAAAAAACCCAAACCTAAAAATCTTGAATCCCAAACCCAAAGCCTAGCAGCCGAAGCCCTTTGCCACACCGCGAGCGGCCTGGTTGGTCTCCAGGTAAATGCCCACATAACCCGAGAGGACCAAGTAGCAGGCGCCTGCTGAGGCAGATGAAACATAGGGAATGCAGGTATATATTCCCTTTAGAAGGTATCTATCGGGGTGATATAGGGTTTGGGGTTCGAGTAGAGGATAATCGGAATAGTGCAAAGTCAAATGGAAAATCATATTATGAGACATCAAACGCAAGAAGTTGATTGTTTTCGGGCTTTGCTTGGAGGGTCAGGGAGACTTAGTAAGTAGGTGAATGACCCCTATAACCCATATAGTAATCCTAGTCCTCCCATCCCCAGTATTGACCTACAGAAGTCCCCCTGAACCTCCAAGTAAGGTGTAGTGCTCGAATTTCGGGCTGAGTCTCTAGGGGTTGTAGGGTTCAGACCCAGGCCAAGTACAGTTGCCCATCTTCGTTAGCAGTGGGTAGTTACTACTTCCAGTGAAATGTCTAGTCCTTCTATCCTGAGCCACTTTATGTGTATATATATTTACACATATGAATGCACATACATACATACATACATACATACATACATACATACATGCAGACATGCAGACATACAGACATACAGACATACATACGTAGATACTTACATAGCTACATACGTACATGCATACAGATACATGTACATATACATATACCTGTACATATGCATCCCTACATGCCCTTTTGGATCCCATGTGGTCCCCATAAGCCCTGAACCCTTAGTGGTGAAAGTCGTATGACCTTCGAGAAGAAGCCCCTGTTCAACGGTGCCTGGAGGATCTCCCTGCTTGAAGAGTACGCGGCCGGCCGGAAATTCCTGCACAGGCACTGACAGTTAGTTACTGGTTCTTAGTAGGAAGTAAGGGAACATAATCCCTAAATAAAAAGTTCCCTTATCCCTACTGAGAACCAGTAAGGTTCGGGTTTAGGGTTGAAGGTTTGGTGTTTAGGATGTATGAGGCAGGACACTACAAGTCCAATTGACATGCACAAGGGCTTGTCTAGGTGAGTACAAGGAACCCATCCCTACCTCGGCTTCATTTCTCCATGGCCATAATAAGACTGAGAGTAGCCCAAACAACTTTGAGAAACCTGCTGGGGGGGTGCTCCACTGAAACCCCGGGATAGGGGGAATGAGGGAGAGTATTGACTGTATTGACTATGAAGCCCTGTTGCCCGTATTCTATAAAGAGTATTTTGAACAAGTCGACATCATTGAAGTATCCCAAACCTGAATCCTACACCCTCTGCCCCAAACCTAACCCCCAAGCTCTCAACCAACCATACAAGCTAAATTCTGAAGCCTAAGGCTCACTAAGCCCCAAAACCCTAAACCCTCAACCCATTCCCCAAACCCGCATTCCTAAACCCTAGCCCCTAACCTTTCCTGAACCCCTTTGGTTAAAGATTCTATTACGGCACCTAGACTTTAGGGGTACTACAACGGGGCCCTAATTTTTGGAACTACCCACATAACCAGACCGGCCTGGACGGTGGCCGCGGACAGCACATCCGCGAAGCACGCCGCAGGCAGGTCCTCTCCGCCGCGTTTGGGGAAGCTAAGCTGAGGGTTTGTTTATTGCAGTTTAGGGTTTAAGGGTGTTGGATTTGTTGCCATTACTGATGGTTGGGGGCAGATTGATTTTTAAATGTTGGACTTTAAGGAAATTTGGGTACCCAAAGAAATTGTAAGTTTGAATTTTAAATTCTGGAATTACAGCAATTTGGGAACCCACAGGAAAGGTAAATTTCTATTTGCTTTCGGGTTTCGGGCTTAGGGCTTGTCTAAGGCTCCCGTCGAGGGGGCTTGATAGGGATGATATAAGGGTTAGGGGATCGCCATACCCATTTTGAGGGTTTGGGACAGGATACGTTCAAGACCCTAAGCACACGGTTTACGGTGTAGGGCTCCAGGTTTCTCAAAACAGGAATTCTCAGACACCCCAGCAATATGTGGACTAGACTTTTACAAGCCGGAACTGCAAAAGGACCATAGGATGAAGCAGCATGCGCACATTGAACTTTCAAGTGTGAAACATAAAAGATGGCGCGTTCTATTATTTCTGAAGATCCTCTGCAAAGAGAAACCTTGATTGTGTGGGCCTGTCTAACATACCAGTCAAGGCCCTTCGACAAGGACTACCGTCCTGATACTACTGATGCCTACTGCTACTACTGCTGCTGCTATCAACCACCACTAGTAACAATAAGAGGAAGAATCATAACACCAACAATCATTCCTCCCCCTTCTGTGCTGCAGCTCCTACTATTTTCAACTACAAGCATGATGCCTCTTGGTTTCGCCTGTAGGGTCTGGGAGCAGGGCTTGAGCTTTGCGTCTACCGTACTACCCGACTGCGAAGATAAAAGCAAACTCAATGCACAGAACGCTGATCAATGGAAACACTTGAGTTTAGGGATGAAGCTGAAGGCATAGCTTTAAGAGAAACAGTGGCTGCATCCAGACCCATATCGTACACCAAAACCGTGCAGAAGGCTGTATCTCAAAATCGGTTGTTGCTGTGTGTTTGTTGTAAAGGTTAAAGAGGCATCTCGAACTAGAGACCCCCAGCACGCAAAGCTTCGGCATCCTTACAGAAAAGGGGTCTCAAGGATCGCAAATTTTGAGGCACCCGTGGGCAGTTTTTGCAGATTGGAGTTTGGGTTCGCAGGATTTGGATTGACGGTTTAGCATTTGCGGTTTGGGTCCACATATACCTCTGTCTACCTCCGCAATCCTGTGCAAGGCGGCTATGCCCCTGAAGACAAAGTCCCCTTTCTGAGCTGCTCGAAATACTCCAACTGCAGTGCTTGATGGGACCCCGGGCAACTACCCTGAAACTGCACACACAACTCCCCGGGTTCTTTAGTGCATCCTAACCTCTCACCCCAACCTAACTGGCTCAAAGCTGGAAATGATTTGATTTGGATAACAGCATCCCAACAAAGAACGCTCTGGACCCTTGACCCCTGAATTCCAGAAACCCACAAGTCCCGGAAGAAGCGGAAGAAGCGAAGCGCGGATGCAAGCTTGGACCTGAGTTTAAGGGTAGAGGGGCGAAGGTTTAAGCTCAGGATTTAGGATTGAGGTTTGAGGGTGTACTGTAGGGCTTCAACCATATACCCTTGCATTCAGGGTCTAGAGTTCAGGATTCAGTTTGTGGAGATGAGCTCAGCCTTGATCCTGGCTTCCGTCATGTGCTGCGGATGGACAATGCGGCCCACAGCTTGAAGAGGTATGGGGTTGAGGGTTTAGCTGTAGGCTTCAGGGTTTAGGGTTTAGGTCTTGGGCTCAGGGTTTAGGGTGCTCAGGTGCCTGAATACTTCTCAGTACTAATGGCTTGGATACTTCAAAACATATTGCGGAGTCAGCAGGGTTGTGCCTCCTCACATGTTGCACATGTCCGAGATCCCTTTCAGCTGAAGCTTGACACAAACCTCTCGAATCCAAAGCCTTCAAATTCAAACGTGAGGATTCGGTTTAGTGTTTGGGCTTGGTGTGTCCGACTTGGGGATTATTGAGGCTGCAGTGGTGACAGTCTGCAGGTAAGGCTGAAGTGTCCACGATCTGCTTGGGGAGACACAACTGAGAAGCGCCTTTCTTCTGTGAAGCTCTGTAGGAACACAGCTCACGTGGAAAGACCGGTATACGAAGAAAACCGGCTGCCACTTGGGTTTCGAAATCTTCTGATCCTGCCGTGAAGTTTTGAACCCAAAACCCGCTTTGAAAAAAGATCGGAGCCTTTGAAGGGATTATAGGGGTCAGATAGGGGCAATAGGAACTACAGGGGGTTATGTAGGCGGGATACGAAGGACTATACTAATACAGCATATTGATTAAGTCCAAAGATATGGAAGCACCCAAATAAGGGCACCCCAAAACCCTAATCCCTAAACCATTTGGGGAAGCCCCCATATCGACCATAGTCTACACTCCTACTATCCCCCTTAGTAACCCCTATAGTAGTCCCCTTTGTAATTCCCTATATAGCACCCTGTAAGAAGTTTAGACGACAGTTCATGTAATGAGCCTCATATTAATCACTGTGACTCACCTGAGCCTCGGACTGGAACAGCTCTGACTCCATCCCATGCTCGTCCACCGCCTGGCAAGGGAATGCAATAAATTGCGTTGGATCCGAACAGCTGTTTAGGGCTTAGGGTTCACAGGTTTTGGGTTTAAAGGTTTAGGGTTTAGGGCTTGAGGTTTAGGAGCTTAGTTCTCTGCATGGTCTCCTCCAGGGGAACCCCACTTGCTCGCCGACCCTGTATACACTCACCAAAATGTCATTCAAGAGTTGAGGAGTCATGTTGGGTTGGGATGTCCTTCTGCGATTCATGGGGATATCCCAGATATGGTAAAACACGACTTGAGAATCGAGGATCATTTTGGCTCGTATTGGAACTCTCCACATAGATACGAATCTGTTCCTAGCCTCCTAACCCTGCCTGCTCGGAAATTCACTCAAGACCCCGCAAACAATGAACCCTAGACCTCAACATCCAAAACTCCTTTGCCATGGTTCCTATTTAAGTCCTGCACTCCAAACCGCCATGCTGTCTGCCCTGCCGCCTTCTCACACTGCTCCACAACACAGGGCCTCGCAGTGCACATGATCTACCACAGCGGGCAACTGCTGAAATTCTAGAATCACGGATCCGACAAGTCATGCATTCGAGCACTTTCGCCTGGGCAGCACATGGGAGATGCCCAATACGGCTGGAGTTTAGGGCCCAAGGGCCGCGTGCCTGCACGAACTGTTCTGGTAAAAAAGGACAAAATACTCCTAGCTGCTGCTCTAAGATGTTGAGTGTGCCTGAAGCATTGTCCCTGTGTTCTTTGCATGTAAGTCCATGTCCACCTTTAATGCGCCCTGCTGATTTCCAGCTATTTGCACAACCGCACGAATTCTCGCTCCCAAAACACCCTTCAGTACAACCTGCCCGAACCGAACCCTAAACCGTCGAGACTCGAAAGCCTCAAGCCTGCGCAAGCGACAGTCTACGCAGAATTGCCGCAAACCTGGGATGGCTCCCCTGGATACCCCTTAGGAACCCCACTAAAGGACCCCGCAAGATCTAACCCAACACGCTGTTCTCCTCACTTTCGCGACCCTGATTTCTACAAAGGCTACACCCTACATACACCGACCTATTCTTGTAGAACCCCGTATTCCCTAAGCCCCATATTCCCCCAAAAAACGCCAACCCTCAGCACCAGGATCCGTGCGTCAGCGCTGATCCGGGCTGTGTGGCCAGGCGTTCGAGGCCCTGGCCCTCACTCCTGGGCGTGGAGGCTCCATGAATGCTGGATTTAGGGTTGGGGGATTTAGGGTTTAGAGGTTTAGGGTGGAGTTTTGGGTTTAAGGTTTAAGGATTTAGGGTTTCGGTTGAGGACAATCATTACCTACTTGTGAAACAATGAGACGCTCATCCCAACCCCAAGCCCAAAATGAGGACTCTATCAGCGTCGTGTGGAGGGGTGGAGGGGTGGAGGGGTGGAGGGGTGGAGGTGGAGGGGGTGGATGGCTTGGCCAGAGCGAAGTGGCAGGGGTGCAGGGTGGAGGGGTGGAGGGAGGGGTGGAGGGGTGGAGGGGTGTGAAGGGGTGTGGAGGGGTGGAGGGGTGGAGGGGGGGAGGGG
>CAJNIZ010044527.1:125482-136274 GCA_905231905.1 Symbiodinium pilosum | reverse complement strand
GGGTTTAGGGTTTAGGCCTAAACAGGAAAGGACATATGGATGCTGCCTTTGGACTAGGAGCTGAACAGGTCAGGACCACTGGATGTTGCCGGAAGGTAAGGAGCCTACTGTAAGTCACCCCCCTCAGATATTGATACTCCACCTCACAACAAAGGTTCCCAACCTATGCCAGCTTTGTTTTGTAGAGAGAGGTTCACAGATCAAGAGCAATGACGGGGGAAGTAACGCCATCCCNNCCCCCCCCCCCCCCACCCCCCCCGCCCCCGAAATTGAAACCTACTTCTGGTCACATGATAGTTAAAGGGTTCTAATGTTGGGTGTTGCGGTCACACGGCTTCCACCATGCTAGGACCCTTTGAGCACATACAACGAATTTTCCCGCAGGTGGCATGTTAGCATACGGGGGGGACGCAGGTAGTCCAAGTGATTCCGTCTACGGCCTATGGTTCGCGTGCGAATGGGGCAACCGTAGTACAGATGCTGGGGTTACATTCATGTTTTGTCAGGCTGGGCATCTTGGGGAATGTTGGCGCACTTTGTCATTGGAGTACCACTCGTGCTTTTTCTTCTGGTGGCAAACCAAGAACGTAGATCAGTAGGGCAACCAGAGCCCAACATGACTTGGTGTAGGCCAGTTCTGCTCCCAACCGCCTGCCAGGACTGTTCTTTCTTCTTGAAAGTGCCCCAATCAGAGGAGATACTATACCCGAAGCATCGTGGAGTTAAACTGCACATGAGACTTATCATGAGGGGACCTCGATTTCGGCTCCAGAAACATGTCTCAACAGCGGAGGCGAACAAGTTGGATCCCGCGGATGCAGAAATCTTGAAGCAGCTGAGGTGGGTTGGGGGACTGAAATCAGAGTTGTGCGGGTGAAGATGTGGCAGTTTCTGATTGTTGCCCGTGATGAATTCTTATTGGGGACCGCCATTCCCCAAACCCTAGGCCCTAGGCCCTTATATCCGCGCATCTCCAGGGGTTCCACTGCTTGGTAAGAACATGTGGGTATGAGAGAGCTGCAGACAAGACCTCAGTGGTTTGGCATCCGCTGATGTATGTATTTCTTGAACCTATGATTTGCTGCGTAAGTAGGCATTTAGCTCCTCAACTCATATCAGGGACCCTGGAATTCACAACTATCAGATGACTATAATAGGGACCTACGTTTAAGCCGTTGGGTTGACTAAAGTCCCCTTATCATTTGCAACCTGAGCACATAAGATGGTCCGTAGTTTGAGAAGCCAAAGGCCCTATGTGCTTGGAGTGCTTCACTCTGGGAAGTGCAGGGTTGGGGGTTTGCAAGATTGAGGATTTACCCGGTTTAGTTTAGGGCTTAGATTCAGGGTTTACGAGCTTCAGGTTTTTGGGTTTAAGTTTGTTTGGTGTGAGGTTGGTCACCGTCGTCATCATCATCATCATCGTCATCATCACCATCATCAACATCATCACCATCATCATCATCATCATTACCATCGTCATCGCCATCACCACCACCTCCGCCGCCGCCACCGCCACCACCACCACCGCCGCCACCACCACCGCCGCCGCCGCCGCCACCACCACCACCACCACCATCATCGTCATCATCATCATCATCATCATCATCGTGGTCGTTGTTGTCGTCCCACACAGGAGGTGTTTTGCTTAGCAATTGCTGCCAGGCCCGCAAGTCCTAAGAAGATCACTGCCTGGATAGCAAAAGTATTCGGGTCCCAAATAGAATATGATCCAAAGGGTCCAAGTACCCAATAAATAGGTACTTGGGTTTAGGGAAATAGCAATTATAGTACAGGTTTAGGTAAGTATATGACTATTAGGTACTTGGACCCTTAGGGTGAGCCAGGGTCTACGCCAAGGTTTTGGATAGACAGCTTCCTAGAAGTAGCACGAGTACGAAGTTCCTCTATATACCGCTGTGCAGGCAATGCCAAGGACTTCTCAAAAGAGCGCAGGACATCGGCCAAGGGATGAGTCCTCAAGTGTTGGGATGTTTTGAGCTTAAGTGCTATTTGGCCTTCCGCTCAGCATTTTCAGGTGTGATCACAGGCCAGCAAGCCAAAACAAGTGGATGGCCAGTTTCTGAGCCCACGTCATCTGAAAGCTCCAGGAAATTGCACAGGGAAATCCATCACAATGAGACCCAGGCAGGGGCATTGTATCCACCACAGAATTCGTAGAACCAAGTTGCGAGTTGAAGAACCACCCTGAATTCGTAGAGCCGCTCGCGCTCTCATCACTATCACCTTTTCCAGGAAAATTCGCAAACCCCTGCAAGGTTCGTAGAATTCGATGTGGGGCTTTGGCACCTGCAGAGTTCGTCGAACCTGCCGCCCTCCCCCAATTCGTTGTATGGGTTATTACCGTGGATTCACCTAACTTTTTGGCTCAGGCTTTGGCTGGTCTTAGGGCTCTGCTTCGTCATCGCATGTCTGAGCACGAAGCTCGGGGCGTTTCAGGGTTTGGGGCTGGGACCTACAGGGGGGCTTCCCAACGTTGAGGGGCGGGGGCTGCCATTTTGGGGGTCCCAGTAAGCAAGACATTTGATTTTGGGGGCATGGAAGTTACCACAATAACATAGGATTAGGAGCCAGCCGGAAAGTGCAACTGTTATAGCAATGCCTCGGCACGTTCCAAGCTTTCTTGCAAGAGCTAGATCCCAGGGCATGTAAACCCCCAAACGCTACACCAGCAAAAACAAAAAGAAGAGCTTTTCAGTGCAGATATGAGCTATAGACTGCATCCCCCTGAGTAGCCCTTATAATCGCCCTCTATATAATCCCCTATATAGTGACCTTTTAAGGAGTCTAGCCTGTAGCCCATATAGGTTGCAATGCAGAGAGTTTGTCCTTGCCAGGAGAAAGCTGCGGTCTTAGACGAACAGCGTTCAAAGCCCGCGGACAAGTGGAGCTAACAGCGGACGCGGCAACGAAGGTGTTGGTGGTGTTGGTCAAGAGAGAGAATTGCAGATGGGGTTTAAGCTTCAGGGGACGTAGCCGAAAGGTTTGGATTGGAGACGAACCTAATAAGCTTTACAAGGCTCCTGTTGTCTCAAATCGGCTTTGATGTGCTTTTCAGCCTCCTGAATGGCGGGCATTGCGGAATAGGTCTGTGTGCTTCCAGCAGAGTTAGTACAGAGTAGCAGGTGAAGCTCGAAAAGGCCTTCTATTGTTTGGGCTCCTTCGGTGAAGAGGCAGGAGACGTTCCATAATGATTAATTTTTACCGGCTTGCTTCCAGATTCCTGTGCGCCTGTCGCAGTGTGCTTCCATAGACTATGAACTTCAGGTACACCCCAAAAGTGCCCATTGGAGGCAAACATTTGAATGCCATCGAGGTAAAACCTTTTTGGGTCATGGACAAGGCTCCACATCGGCCTCGTGTCATGTGCATGAAGCTGCCTGTGGTCTGCCTCAGCCCGGGTAGTGGATCCAGTTGGTGGCCCGACCAAAGCAGAGTAGCGAGCCTTCTTACTGCTGGCAGGGTTTGGGGCAGAACCGTTCCGTTCGCTGCCTGGCCTCCTGGCCAACGTGCCGAAGGGCAGAGGCATAATATTTCGGCGAGACGCAAGGGAGAAGGCACTCAGCGTTGTCGGGCGTAAGCTGTGCCGCGGTCAGAGATCGCTACCCGTGGAAGCGACTAGACTGTTCTCGTTCGGTTGCATGGAGCCCGCGCGGCTTAGAGAAGTTCAAGCTGAATGCATTTCGGCGTTGGAGTTGCGGTCGGCTCAAGCAGCCACTTCTTGTTTTTGTGGTTTTCTGGGGCATGATGCCCCCAGTTTCAGGTGCACTGGCCACAGGCATGACTGTCTGTTTGGACCAGATTCAGTCGCGCCTGTACATGTTGAAGAAGCTTGACGCTGGGCTTGACGTGAGTTGTTTGGCAACCGCTACAGTAAAATCATTCGGAGGTCATCGCAACCCTGAAGCTGTAGCACGCTAGTCCATGGATTCCGGTTGTGCCATGTGGTGTCTTAGCAGCTTCAGATGGCAATATAATACAACTTAGTATAGGCTAGTCTCATATATCAAGGAGAAGAATTAGTAAAATCAAGTATAGGTGCCCTGCAATAGCAGGAGGGGCGTGGCCTACAGTTCCTCTGCTCACACGGCTGGCTGACTGTTTGGCCCAGTTGTTCGGCCTGGTGCCGATGACAAGACCTATAGGGATTTCCAAACACGGGTGTCCCTTAGGTGGACCCCCCACCCTGTAACAGTGGCTATAAGGGATAATAAGGTGGCTTAAAGGGATAATAAGGACTATTTCAGGGTCCTCTTACATTCCTATTATACCACTATTACGCGGTGGGGGTCCTCCTAGGGTGTCCCCATCAAAGAAAGACGCTCTCAAACATAACATATTTCATAATCCGTGTGGTTCCTTGATATAAACCACTCAGAAGGGATGTACTTAGCCGCAAAAATATCAAATTCGAGCTTACTTAGGCCAAGCACATTTCGCTATGCATACTTGGGCGATCTTGGGCGCTTAGGGTGCTGCGTGGAAGAGCGACAGTGGAGCCCGAGTTGCGCCGACAAAAGTGTTGGTTCTTGTGTTGGCCTGCTTGATTTTGTGTTGTTTTGTCCACCTTGCAGTGTTCTTGCCCCTGATAAGATTGGAGGGGCGCGCACGAGTTCCGACATACAAGGAAGGTAACAATATGCATTCTGTGATTCTGTGTGTATATATATATATACACATATAAGGGTCGGAAGGCTGCCTTGTTGTTGAGAAGATGCCGGGAGGGTGATTGTCATGTGAGCTTGCTCGATGTGTTCCTAGTTGGCAAAGCCTTTCACAACCCTGCCCTTGGGTTTCTGACAGTTTGTTTCTGAAGAGAGGTCTGGGCCGCTTGGTTTTGGAGCATTTCTGGAGCCTGCCCAAAGTATGCACAGTCATGAATGGTAAAGCAATTATGACTCTTCCGCTGATGATGGCTCATAGGCCTGAGGTGCTGACCCCACTGGCCTCAAACTCCCTAAGCCCATACCCCTATGACCCCTAGACGCGAACTAACCCTACGTCCCCAAACCTTCACCCTTGAACTCTATAACCCCTAAACCCTAATCCCTCAATCCCTCAACCCAGGAGATAATACACCCTAAGCCCTAAACCCTAAACCCTAAGAGTAGCCATTGCCATGGGGCTATGGAAGCAGCGCCACCCCAGGAGTTCACCGTTCCCTGGCAATGCAACACCTCCTCAAAGGAAAACTTTTGAGTGGTCTAGGGTTTAGGGTTCAGGGTTTCTAAAGTGGTGTATTACCATTGCTGAGGTTTTTGGGGGGAGCCCTTTTGATTTCGAAGTTTTAAAGTTAAGGAAATGTGGGGACCCCAAGTAATGGTAAGTTCATGTGGGCTTGAGAGTTTAGGGTTCAGGGTTGTTGGGCTTGTCTGTTGGGTCTCTACAAAAAGCGTAAACTTTATTGGGCCTGGGTAAAGAAGAAGAATTAGTATGTTGAAAAGGGGTACCCTGACCTGAGAGGTCCATGGGGATTTAGAATGGGATTCTCGGGGTCAGTTTAGGGATGAGTGTATTGGGTGGACCCCCCACCCAGTGACTATAAGGCTAGACAATAATGAGGATTATACTAGGGTCATATTACATTCCTACCATGCCACTACCAGAGGGTGGGGGCCGACAGTCTTTTGCTGGGCGCAGGATTTTTGCATGCCATGTGACCCTATAGGCAATCCCCAGGCAGTTGAGAAAGGGCAGCAAACTGCCCAAAGTTTTCCTCAAATTCTCCATCACATCCGCCTCACCCAGGTTCTGGAAGGCCTCGACCACGAAAAGGTTCATGTACTTCATCCCCCGGACGGCATATAGGGTGTATAGTAGGTATATAAAGGATCCCAGGGTTAAGGGCCCATACTAGGGGCCATAGTTTCAACCTTAGACTGAAGCTTGAGCTTGCGTTACTCATGAGATTGCAACGCAAGCTGTGAACATTGAATGCTTAGGTTCCTCAACAAGCTCAGGGGTCACCAAGAAGTGAGATGTGCCCAAACCCTCGACCTCAATCCCCTTAAGCCTAGGAAACCCGACCTCCAAGCTTGCAGAGACTCATGCCCCCAGTCCCTAATCCTAAGCGCTAAATTTAAATAACATACTAGTTTCCATGTTCTTTTCCATGTTCTGCGAAGCATGAGGAGGGGATCCCCCGTACGGACCACAAGCCCAGATGCTAGCGCCTCGCTTTTCTTAAGAGGTGTGGGGCCCCTGTATGCCATCCACAGTCCTTGTTCCAGAGGCTCTTCCCCGCACACAAGGAGGCTCATAATCTTGAAGAAGCGCCAATATTTGGAAAATCTCAAGCTTGGCCTCATGCAATTCAGAACAGGGACCCCCAATAACCCCCTGGGTAATTCTTATTCTTGCTTTGCCTCCCACATTGGAGAAGCACCCGTGCAGACCTGTACACCCTAAACCCCAGGCCCTAAACCCTAAACCCCCTCTGAGCCAAAAACCCAAACCAGAGGGGCAATGCAAGGACTGGCTGGCCAGACTTAACCTTCTGCCATACTTAGACCAGGCCATTTAGGGTTTACGGTTTAGGGCTTGGGGTTTAGAGTTTAGGGATTGGCGTTTAGGGTTTAATGTACCATACTTAGACCAGGCCATGTGAGCCATAGTCTAAACTCCTTCAAGGGGGATTATGAGGGTTATTAAGGGGGATACTAGGAGTTTAGACCTTCAGTGGATGGAGGAAATTGAAATGTTCCACCACTCTCTCTCTCTCTCTCTCCCCAAATAAACCAAGATACAGTAATCCTGGCAACTTTACCGCAGGATTTCCTTCATTCGCTGTCGTCCTTTGCAAGGAACTTGGAAAATAGACTCCCCCAAACTAACATGGAAACCCATTTAGGCCCATGTTAGAGGGACTGTAATCTTAATAGGGATCCTTTTGGGTTTCCATGTTAGTTTCCAGGAGTGTAGACTTCGGGGATGACTCTGAAGGATTCTTTTGGAGGTTTAAGTCTGGGGGGCCTGATTGAAAAGTTGTTGCTTGAACCTGCAGCTTTGTAGCCGTCAGTCATGAAATGCAGGCTTAAAACCTAGCAGGTGAAATAATTTGCGCTGCTTTTTTGGAGGCAATCTTACATGAAAAGATGCAAAAAGCCATTGCATTCCATCAGTTGCGCGTAGCAACCAGGGGGCTTGAAAGAATATCCTAAAGAGCTTCCAAAAGAAATCTGTTTGATGGGTATTTGCATTGATACTCATAGCGGGCGAAACTATAGACGTGCCTGGAACATCAGCATCTCTTAAGTGGAGCCCCCAAGCAGAAGCCCCGCTTTTTGGAAGCTCCTATATACGCTTATCCAAGCATTGGGGGACACCTCTGCTCATACCCTCCCCACCAAAAAAACAAGCAGGATTCGTACCATCACAGCACACCAACGGGAATTGTAGAAGGGTTGTAGTTTGTTTGCGCCGCAGATGCTGTGATGTGAGCAAAGCGCTCCCGAAGCAATCCAGTCGTGAGTCATGCCTATAGTCCCCCTGAAGTAGATAGCATATGGCTTTGGGTATATTATAATAAGATCCCCATATACCCCATATTCTATCTACTTAAGGGTGACTATAAGTGGAGAGCCCACCTGGCGGGCCTTGGGATTCCGGGTTGAGATCTTTCCTCTGAAGCGGGTTCTGTGCTTAGGCGAAGGCAACTTAGATGAAGATTGACCATGGGGCCGTGTGAGCAAGTGTAGAAGGTGTGCTTGGGCTCTCACACCCTTCGGCACAACACGAATCCCCTAGCATGGGAAGTTGATTTGGTAGCGCATGGGAAGTTGATTTGCTAGCTACTTCTCTGTGCTGTTCGCATGTAGCAACCAATGAGCAACTATCCTTCCAAAAGGAACTTGCCGCCCTGGCGGAACTTTTGGACCAAGTATGCAAGAACTCTTCCCAGCACGGCTCCTGACATGTCCTGCATCCTGTTGGAGTGAGAAGACTTAAAGCATTCTGCGAACTGGAAGATTGTCAAAACAACCGTGATAGAACATCGTCTACGAACCTCTTGAGCCCTTTATAATGCCCACATACCCTCACTATGGCCTCTTTTGAGAAACCCTAACCCAAAAGCTTAATCCGAAATTCATCCCGCTGCACCCACGCCCACCCATCCAGGCCCAAGACTGGTGGGTCACCAACGGCACCTTGGATTAAAGAAGAAAGGAATTGAAAATGTGTTAGGATCTGCTTCAATATTAGCTATAGTCTAAACTCCTTAGATTGGGGTTGTATAGGGGACTACTATAGGCGCCATTAAGGGCGATAATGCTAGGAGTTTAGATTATGGCTCATATCGTGGTGGGATTCTGTGGATGGAGGAAAGCAGGATTCTGGGGATCCTAACTATTGCAGGATTCCTTTTCATCCGCTGTATAACATCCTTATATTGCGGAGGTCGTGGGCGTGAGGGAACATTACCAGCTTCAATTAACCAATTTACTTGTAGTCCCGCTCCCCACCTGGATCCACAAAACCCTTCGACAAGCTCTTATGTACTCTAAAAGGGGCAGCCGATAACATGGCGAGAACACCAGTACTGAAATTCGAATCTCAAGCCATGTAGTCCGACTGAAGCGACTTCTTATGTCATGTAGGACAATCGTAAGTCTACAGGCTACAGGCTCCACCATATTTTCTGCACAATAATACATAACATGTTGGGCGTGGCGATGGCACGGCGCCCACGAGGCTGCCAAGAGTCGTAAGCCCAAGCACGATGCTCCGATTGCGACAAGCCGTCTTTTCCTGCGTTTCTGAGTTAAGTCTGGTATGCTATGCTTGCAGCTGGAAATTTAGATTTGTTTGACCTCTTCCTTTAAGATGGCACTATCACTGCTGAATCTGAAGGTTTCCTGAACTTTGACAAGGGAGTGATGTCGTAGACAGAGCCGATCCTAGAAATGTAGCTCTGGTGCTCCATGTCTTTCGATAATACTGACTTCGGGCCCTGTTTTCTACAGAGCGTGCCTTCCCTGGGCTACCTGGAGCGCCAGGGTAAAGAGCCCCTGACTACATTGCCTGCATTCGGCTGGTTTGATGGTGTATGGCATGATGATAAGGTGTCTCTTCCTGTGTAGATAGGACCCATACTTGGAATTAGAGTCATTAGAGCTTGACTGCCCGGACTTGCTTACAAACAGATATTTGCGAAGAACAGTGATTGATGAAATTCGTCTTTTCATGTAGCCGAAGCCTGACTGACTTACAAGGGGTTTGGGGCTGGTCAAAAACGAGGCGGACCCCTTTGTCTCTGTAGTTAGATCCCGATTATAACCATGTTTTCGGACATTTGGGGCTTCTAAATGGGTGATACATGCAGTTGGAGCAGTAGTGCAATGACCCTAACGCCGTAAAACGGCGATCATCCGACACAACTGGAACAATACGGAGAAGATTAGCATGGCCCCTGAGTACGGATGACACGCACAAATCTAGAAGTGGATAAAGCCGTATTCAGGGGGCTCAAAAGGTGGGATGAAGGCAGGTGGGTTAAAGGGCCCCTAGTATATACTCCAGTATGTTGGGGCTTATTTCCTGTACCCACCTTCCTTCATCCTACCTTTGGAGCCCGCAGACATAAACCCTAACCCTAGACCCTAAACCCTACCTAATCCTCCTGAATTGGCAAGTCTACAGGTGCCATCAGTTTGGCCGAGGTCCTCGAGCCACTTTGGCGTCAGGGAGTTTCTCAAAATCGGGGGTCCCTTTACAGGGGTTATGAGGTGTGTGTATATATGTGTGTATAAATATATGTGTATATATATACTACATATACATATGTATGTACACATATATATATATACTGAGGCATGTAAGGACATCTGGTGACATATAAGGGTTTAGGGTTCTGCAAAATCAGGGGCACCATTTTTGGAGCCCCCAGAGAAACAATTACGGCATTTTGGAGTCTATATTGGGGTCCTCCTGTTTATGGAAACTACCACAGTTGGGCTTGATATCAAGTTGTTGATCGTGGGTTTTGTACGGTTCTAGGAAGTGTGTATAGGAGTGGTAGCGGAATGGCAAGGACTTCGAGAGGGGTCTGGGGTTTTGCCGGGTGTGAGAAGTTTCTGTGCGTAGGGCTTCTGAAGAAAATTGTATTCGCGATGCCAATACATGAGTATGAGTGGGTCTGGGCCACCAGATGCAGGTGGTTCCTTTAAGAGGTTTGTAGTACGAAAACCATAGGCATAAGGATGATAAGCCCTCGTTGTAGGGTCGACTCTGGACTTAATTGCGAACACCACAGATATAGGAACTGCCTATTATGAGACACATTAGTTCTAACCTGGTTCATTTGTTTCAGTTCAGGCACGTAAACGGGTTTTGGGTGTGATATATTGGGCTACATCCCGCTCTAAAACCCTAGCTAAAGTAGCCTTAAACCCTTAAGTTCAAGACCGCAACCGCTTAGGGACAGAATTTTCCCTGCTAAGTACATAATTTGCCCATTCAAAGCCAAAACCCAAGGAACTGCACTAAAACCCTAGCCCAAGTACCCTAAACCCTAAAACCCTAGAACCCTAAATCCCTAAAACACCAAAACCCTAAAACCCTAAAACCCTAAACCCAAGGAACTGGCAAGACTTTGCGGACGACCTTGGACTCAAGCCGCTCGAGAAGAGGAGGATTGAGAAGCCTGGTTTGGGATTTAGGGTTTAGGGTTTAGGATGGTTTAGGGTTTAGGATTTAGGGTTTAGGGTTTAGAATTTAGGGTTTAGGCATTAATTCTAGCTATAGTGCAAGTTTTGGGTCATCCTAAACCGTAAGC
>CAJNIZ010044527.1:103197-125382 GCA_905231905.1 Symbiodinium pilosum | reverse complement strand
TCCCCCTATACAATACGATTCCTGACATATTGGGGATACGTTTGGAGGGGCCGGGGTGTTAGAAGTTAGGGGGAAGGCTTTGCGAGCTCAGGTTTGCTTCATGTTGTCTGGGATTTAGGGTTTAGGGTTTAGGGTTTAGGATATAGGGTTAAGGGCTTGGGGTTTAGGATTCTTGCTGAAGGTTTTCACTGCTTCAAATTCAGGTGAGGGCAGCCTTCGTGCAAGTGACAACTGGCTGGCCCAAGCCATGATTCGCGAAACACCCCGAAGGCTCATATGCTACTCCCAGATATGAGACTTTCTCAAAATGACGAGAGGGACCCTAGGGATTCTACGAGGATTATGGGTGTTCTTGTCAGGGTTTATATGGGGCTGATACTGAGAAGTCTCCATATGAGCCAAGCAAGGTTTTTGTGCCAAGTATTTGTTGACAGAAGTCTACCTGCTTCTGTTACCCAGTCATCGTTGCGAGTGATGTGTCCTTCGCTCGTGCCAAGACTTGAGACCTCCTGGAAACCCGAAACCCTAGGCCTGGCACATTTGCAATCACCTCCCCAGAACAATAGGGTTTAGGGTTTAGGGTTTAGCACCCCCACCATCTCTCTCATCACAGATTCACCTCAATGCACTGTGGGCAGCTTGTGATTGGAGAGGGGTTATAAAGTAGCTGGTTGCTGGGATTGTAGCTATGTGTCTCCGCTTCTACTGCTTCTTGAACTATTGCTGGGGTTAGGGCCCCCACCCACTACTAGTGGCAAACTAGGATATACATGGAGCTGAACACAATTACCATGCTTTTCATACAGACGCTAGTGGGTCCGACCGAAACCATTCGGGAAATTGCCGCTGCAAGTGTCCCTCCTCAGCCAAATTACTCTCCATCATTTATGGTTTTTGCGGGGACGCAGCCAGTCTTTCAATTCAGTTCCCATACAATCCGTCAACGGGTCTTCCCACAATCCATATCTGGCCCTGACGACGCAGAAGACACACCCCCCATGTTGAGCAACAGCCGCTGGACTGACATTGCCAGTGTGTGATGAGTCCTAATTATAGTCCCCCTTAAGTAGATGGAATATGGCTTTGGGTATATTACAATAAGATCCCCATATACCCCATATTCCATCTACTTAAGGGGGACTATACCCTCACAAAAATGCTACGCCCCCAAGCCCAAGCCAAGGAAGGATATCAATCGTGTGCGATGCCCACACCTGGAGACGCGTGGCAGACTCTCCCAACAAATTTTCGAAGCCCGGCTGACAGCTGTGGCTTTAGGGATCGAAACTTCTTACTAGAGGGGTTGATTCCCTGAAACCCAAGACCAGGTAAAAGAATGGCCACCAACCCTTTTCACGAACGAAATAACACCAAACAAGTCTTCATTTGGGTACTGCCCCCACCCAGTAACAGTGCATAATAGGGGTAATGTTAAGGGAGAGTACCCAGTGTTCTACATACTTGGGGGATCAGTCAGCTTCCTGACGTGCAGTGTGCATCAGGTGAGGGAGGTGAGGGTTTCTCTTGCAATCTAGAGTAGAGGGAGTAAATTGGAAACCCCCAAAAAGGGAACCCCAGGATATAGTAGGAATAATCGGGAGATCACATTATATTCCTGCAAAATTGGGGTTCCTGCTTTGGGTTCCCATTTTGCTCTCTGTATGGAGGACTCTCCGCTTTTTGGTTGTTACAACGAAATGCATGAAAGGATCCTGTAGTAGCCCCATGAAGGTTCTAGGGGGTCTAGGGCTGTATCCCCCTTAATAACCCCTATAACCCCCATTTAAGGAGTTTTTCAAGGGTTTAAGGGTTTAAGGCTAGCAAGTCCAGAGCAGGTCTGAGGACATGACACTTTACCTGCGTGAAACATGAGATGCCCAAAAGGCGACCCTAGTTTTGACAGCCCAAAGCCAGACATTGGGAGATGGAGATTGCTGGCTGCATGCACCTTTAGTGGTAGGTCAGGTTGATAATGACGAGATACCCTGCCAAAAGTCGGTGGATGTAAGGTTGGGCAGGAGACGGCACGTGGGCTGTTTCTAAAGCATGGGGTGATTTCTGCGGCAGGGGCAAGAAGATGCCATTCAATTCAGGAATATGCCTTGTCGAGTCACATCGAAGTTCCCAATATTATTCGGGGTAGGTTTCTTAAGTATGCTTCCCGGTGCCATTTGGGCTATTCCCAAGGAATTGCGTAAGTCCTAAACCCTTCAAACCCTAAACTCTAAGCCCTAAACCCTGAGCCCCAAACCCCCTACCCTCCTACAAGCCCAAAGGAGTGGCTGCAAGAGCTTCATCTCGCACATCATGCAGACGCTCTGGTGGAATGGTGTGACGAGAATGGCGCGTCTTCAATGGATGAAATCCGCGCCAACTGGAGATCTTAGGGCTGAGGGGTTGAAGGTGCTTGGGATGTACTGTAGGGCTTCGGGCTTAGGGTTTGGGGTTTCGGGGTCAGCCTTAGGGGTTTAGGGTTTAGGGGTTAGGGTGTGGGATCGCCAGGCTATGAGTGTGCTTCGTTCATGCGCACCGTATAATATCCTGTCTGCTCTCCACTTATTACAAAAGGCCATCCGTAAGTCTCTCTAGCTTTAGAAGAAGCCTTTGGGGGCACCTGCACATCGTAAGCAGAACGCAGTCCTCCCTGAATTCTAACCCTCTCAACCCTAAATCCCCAGGCTTCAACCTTAAGCCCGGTACTGGTATTCCATCTGCGGGCGGAACATGGTCACCAAAAAGCCCAGTATGTTTGAACCCTACCATACTATAGTAGTTTCCATTTTATTTTCCATTCTCCCAATATAACCCTAATATAACCCTAAGATAACCCTATATATCCCTTTAGAGGGACCTAGGGTTTCCTTTTTCTTTTCCATTATCCAAACCGTGGTCACTTCGAGGAGGAGCTTTGTGGAGAGGCTGGGGCTGAAGCCCTTAGAGCGCAGTCGGCTGGAAGCTGGGCCACAGGGTTTCAGGGTTTAGGGTTTAGGGATGTTTATAGGGTTCAGGGATGTTTAGGGTTGAGGGGTTATATGTTGGGTACTGTCCCCCGAGTAACAGTTCATATTAGGGGTCGCATTATGAGGCCTGTATACAACCATATTATATTTGTCCAACTGTTACTGAGGGGGGCAGTACCCAAGTTATATGTGTTTAGGTTAAGACGTTTACGGTTTAAGTGTTAAGGTGTTTCAGGGTGTGGGGTTTGAGGATGTTTGAGGGTCTAGTTTTTTACCGGGGGGGGTTGGGTGTCAGCTCAGTGGCTGGGGGAGGCACATTTTCGCCTTTTTTGGGCTCCTCCAATCATGCTATCATGGCACCCGTTTTGCCAAGGAGCTCGGCACTCGGGTTAAGGCTTAGAATGCGGTTTTGGGGTGTGCAGCATCTGAGGGGCTGAGGATGTAAGACTTACGGGTTAAGCTTTGGGATATTTCGTGTAAGAGTATCTACGACTCCATTGCGCTGCAGTTCGAGTGGGATGTATGTGGCAAAGCTGCGACAATGTGGTAGATTCGGTAGGTACTTACAGTTTTATCAGCCCAGCTAGCAACGCAGACCTGGACGTCAAAGGGGTCTACGGTTTAGGCTGCCTGGTGGGTATTGTGCTGGTGCTGGTTCAGCAGCAGCGGCAACAGCAATTGTTGCTGTTTTGACGAAAATTTGTTTGGTCCAGGGCTTGGCACCAAATCTTCGATTGCAGATACTCGCCAATTTTTCCGAGGACCTAATTCTCGGAAAATGCCGCCAAGAGGAGTGTTAAGTTCACGAGCAGTTGCAGAGAATTTGGCTTGTTTGAGCTTCATTGCAGGTTATTGGTGGGGATCAGTTAGTTGCGATAATCAGTCATAAGCAGCAGCGTGCGCAATCGCATCTCTACTTGACACTGTTGCATCGAAAATTGCCGGGGCATTATTTCAAACTTACCCTATGCCCCACAAGCCTGCAAACTCCCGCCGGAAGCCCAAAGCCCCAACATTTGGTCAATGGCTAGGAAACCCATCCAGGAGTATCCCAACCAAACAGATGAAGTTGTAGTCACATATTCTTGTCGTCATTCACCTGTCATGAGGAAAAGGATTTGCGGGCGAGGGGGGAGTTGGAGGCGACGTTCCGAAATCCGAGCACCCTACTGACAACTGCTCCCTGGAGAAGCAATCACATCGGAAGCATTTCATGGTTGGTGTTTAGTGTGTTTCCCGCAGAGCACATCAAGCTGTATGCTGATCATCAGTCTGGTTTGGACGTGAGATTTCGCAATCCTAGCTTGATTCTAACTCTTCATGGTACGTTCACCACCTATGACAATAACCATCATCGTGACCGAGGCATGCACTTTGCAATGCTGCCAAGTGGACTGTGGCCCTAAATCTTTACCCTAAAGCCCTAAACCCTAAATCCACTCTCTGTAACCTCCGGGCTCCAGACCTCAAAGCCCTTGATTCACCCGAGTCCGCGCAGAACCGGCGCCCAAACTCTAAATTCCTACTTGTTCATTGGTTGTTGCACGTTGGACGGAAGGCGGTAAGTACCCTAGCTCGAACCTCTAAGTATTGAGTTCTCCTACGTACAATCCAGTGCCCGAACTTTGAACCCCACCCATGATTACCCACGAGCCTTCAGTACAGAAGTGAGCATAGTTGGCACACCATGTGGAAACCCAATAATTAAGGAATTATCTCATTCCAATACTTAACCCGAAGCCTCTACATACTCCGGTGCCATCTTCACTTGGGCGAGAGCCATCAAGTACATACCTCTGTACGGCTGCTAAGGGGGTTCCAACTACTGCTCCGCAGCCTGCGCAGACCTTGGCACCATTTGCAGCGATGCAAACCAGGTGCAAACTGGAATCATCTCAACAAAGGGCTGGGGGGATGTGGTCTCGGATTTTGTGGTTAGGTCTCAGGATCTAGAGTCTAGAGTTATAGGGTTGAGGGATTGGCGTTTAGGATTGAGGGAATGAAGGAGCTGGGATCTTGGGTGAAGGGAGGGGGTTGGGGATGGGATAGAGCGATGCTCCACCTATATACAGGTTTCACACATTTTTTTGGTGGTACCCCAATCTTGTACAATTTAATAGTCAGGCCTTACAGGATTGGCACCAAGATGTTGTAAGACACACATCATCACCCCGGGCCTGGTGGGCACGGTGCTGCATTGAGAGGCGCATACGTAGTTTTCACCTAAACTTTTGTGGGTGCAGATGTATTCGGTAATTTGGGTCTCTGGCGGGGCAGGGTCATGCGTTGTGGTCCAGTGCAACCGGAACATTCTTTGCGTCAAGGCCAGGAGATTGTTCTCAAACCGCCTATCGTAGCTTCTCCTTTTCAACGTGCCGTGTCATGGTCAAATGGGCAAAAATCAATGGTTGCCTTCAGGTCATGCAACGGTAGCTTTCAAAACTCCTGATGGTCGTTGCTTTCTTTCATGTTCATACTCCTTCGCATCTATGTGCACCAGCTTCTGACCGGATTCATCAGCTTTATGGCCAGGAGAGTTCGGGATCTCCCAAACCTGAACCGCAAACCCTACAACCGAAAAGCCTTTGACACCTTAACGTGCGGAAGGTCGTCCGAGAAGAGTTTTGGACCGCCTGAGGACCCCATGATGTATACAGAGCTGGAAGAGAGCACGGGCTGCAAGTACGCTGGTTCGGGGTACGAAAGCACCCTCTTATAATTAAAAGTTCGATTTTTATATGGGGTATCCCAAAATTAGGGGTCCCGTTTTAGGTCCTTACAATCCTTCTAGATTGGAATCCTCTTTTTGGGGAACTACCATATCCCTCTACAGCGACCATTATAGATAACACCCCCATTTCGTCATTTGTCTATTGGCATTGCTTGGTGGGAGTCTGGGGTTATTATGGGCATTTATGGGCTCAAGGGCCCTAATTACAAACGGTTACAAGAGGGCTTTCATGGGCTTTGAAAGGGGATGTACCATGTAATGCTTATCTCTGGGGTCTCTCGAAGTCGGGGTGCTTGGTTGAGATTGGGGAGGGGCAGAGCAAGTTTTGGGTGATGCTTTGGTCCAGGCAGGCCTTAGGCTCCTATCAAGAGGAAAGAGCCAACAGAATGGATGGTTTTAGATTCAGGGTATAGGAACAACTATTACTATCCACAATAATACTTACCATTCGTAATATAAACTGGCATGACTATTGCTGTTAATGATACGGTGAACACTGCTTCCTCTTGCAATGTTTTCGGTCGATCTGGCGGTTCAAGTTTAAACGTCGGACTCGTGGGGCATCATGGTCCTCTTGCTGCTTCGCTGTTG
The DNA here is from genome assembly GCA_905231905.1 of Symbiodinium pilosum. Taxonomy (NCBI): domain Eukaryota; class Dinophyceae; order Suessiales; family Symbiodiniaceae; genus Symbiodinium; species Symbiodinium pilosum. The sequence goes on along the minus strand of CAJNIZ010044527.1, from coordinate 119,100 downwards.
AAAACACCCAGGGAAATTGTCTGAGCGCACATTTTACGACGTGGAACCTTATTGCTGACTTTGACTACCATCGGTGCAAGAACTACTACGCTTGTATAGCAATTGCTTCCGCCAACATGATTTTTGGTTTCTGGTGGGTACAACATGGATTCTTCTCTCGGTTGCCAAGGATTGGCTTCGGCGTGACCTCGAAGGTCTACAAGTGCCAGCGCGGGAAGGACTGCTGCGAGCCCTTAGAAAGCGCCTGTTGAAAGCACCATTGAGACAGGCTAGGCGGAGCCCGAATACTGTACGTGTGGAGCTTCAGCTGCGTCAGTCATCATGTGTTGTGCAAATCTGTGAGACCAATTATTGTCTGTGGGTCTCGACCAAAGGTGGTTCGCCATGATGTTGAACTTCTTGGGGGGCGCGCGTTTGTTTCTTAGTAGGTCCATGACTGCCGTTATCGTGCCGCATACTTTCAAAGTTGGGTTTACATTGGCCTTGTGGGTAGGACGGATTACCTTTTGCTCAGAGGAGACCTATTGCAGCGCTGCCCCTGAAATTTCTGGTGAGAAACCCCGCATATTCTGGAGAGAGGACATCTTTGCCGTGAAGGCCATCAGTCTCAAGAAGCTACGGCGTCAGCCAGGTGCCTTTTCGAGTCAAGCGGTGTTTTAGCGTTTTGCGAGCTTGTTGCGTTTGTTGTAAGAAAAGTTGTGGGCCGAAGGGGTTTAGGGTTCGGAGTGGTTTACCTTGAGGGGGCGTTAGTCACTGACAGGTTTTCGCTTTTGCTTTCAAAGTGGTGCTGCTAAATCACTGTGTGCTTATGATGTGGGCAGAGTTGCAGTACGCTTCCATTTGTTTTAGGTTGAGGGGGGGTTCTTCAGAGTTTGGGGCGCGGAGTGTCGCAAACGTGTAGCGCTCGGGTTTATGGACTTTACAGTGACCTAGGTCCGGCTTAGGTCAAGGGTTTGGACTTGGGCTTTTGGAGATATGGATCGAAGCTTCGGATTGGCCGATGGAAGCTTCTTCCAAGTTTGATTTAGGACTCATAGTCGTAGGGATGGTGCTTTTCTGCACGGATGGTCTGCAAGACTGAGTGGCGTGCGGCATCACAGAGCAAAAGTTTGTTGCTCTTTGCTCCCACGTTCAAACGCCAGGGCTATAAAAATGGTCCAGAGCAGGTACTATCTATAGGCTGCAGCGCCCAGAGCAGGTATGGTTTAGAATAACCCGAGCTTGGCGGAACGATGATTGTTCATCTCTTCGTCTTGTTGAGGATTTCATTCCCTCGCCCAATAACAAATAAACTCCTTTCCATCCCTAGATAATACATACCCCCCCTTTGTCATGTTAAATGATGAGGTGAATGTTTATTATGCGGGGTGGGAGGGCGAGTGGTATTGGTAGGGGCGGCTGATTGTTAGGCCAGAAGGGTTTGGTCTTCAGCTGTACGTGGGAGGTTGTTCAGAACAGCTTGCCACTGGTTCTCAAGATTCTCAAGGTGTACCCCTCTGACCCCTGACCATCCCTACACATTTCTAGGGCCCCTCAAGGTTTTTAAGGTTGGGGGGAAAGCTCAGCGTTGGAATTGAGTTGAGCAAGCCGGATGCTCCAGAAATTAGTATGCTGGCGGCCCCCATGCATGTGTTTATATAAATTGTATATATATATATATAGATAAGGGAGAGAGAGGGAGAGAGAGAGAGAGAGAGCGAGCCTTCTAAAATCCTGGGACAGTGACTGGGGCAAATAGCTGCGTAGAAGGTATAGGACAGAGTAGAACGGACGCTGGAGCAATTCTCGACAGTTCGCCTACCGTAGGACCCTATCATAAGTTTTTGGTCGCCTACATCTCTCAACTCCCAGCTTTCAGCGTCAGGCTTTGCCCGGATGTCCGACAGGCTACAGCCTCAGTTCTTTCCACCTGGATCAGTTTGGCTAGCTAGTAAAAGGAATCATGCTAATCCAACGATACAGTCCCTAAATACAGGAATTCCGCAGAACCACATTTGCAAAGTAGGCCATACTTGTCCCATCCCTCCAATTTGAAGTAGTGGTGGTCATGTTCTTTTGGTTCTGAGAACCCTTATAATAGTGGAAAAGCAACCAGGTAGCTAGGCCACCGCGACCAGGGGCCCAGATTCAAGCGATTTAACGTTTAGGGTTTGGGTTTTAGGTGTCATTTCAGTCCCAGCTCCCCATACAACATAGGGCTTAGGATTTCCTCGTGCAACCTAGAACAAACAGTCGCACGTGAGCTACAGTCTAAAGTCCTTAAAGGGGGGTGGGTACATAGGGGATTGTATACGGGAGTAGTATAGGGATTATTAGGGGGGGACTTATATAACGGCTGAAAACATTAGAACAAAACGTATAACCATCCTTGCACAATCTTGACCCCCAAAAATGCTCCCACAAATGCTTCAAGCTGCATGTTTAGTTGGGGAGGGTAATGCAGAGCGTCCGAGTACCGATACCTGGGTTCCTCGGATGTTTGCAAGCGGACCCTAGACCCCAAACCCGAAGTGAGCTCTCTGGCTTTCCCAAATACCTTACGGTTCAGGGTGGAGGGTCGGCCCTTGATTGACCCAACAATATTGGGTACATGGGCTCTTATGGGTATTCGGGAGGTCTGAGCACAACAAGAAATCTGGCAAACTTGCAGTGCAGCTTGACTTGCGTAACGTTGTCTGCCTCAAAGTGTAGTCCCCGCTGCTTGAGACAATGGTTTACAGCTCTCACCGGCTCTCACCACACATGTTTTCTCCAACATATCGCAGTATTGTGCCGGGAGCTTTGTTTGGGGAGGTGATTGGCCTTTTGATGAAACCTGTCCCGGCTACACCAGGTGTCCCCCCTGCACCCTGTTATAGTCTGATCCTTGCCAACTGACCCTGCCATACATCACTATGTAGGGATTCTTGTCAGCAGGCTTCATCAGGAGATTGAGATCCTACTTTCGCTGAAGCATGAGCGCGTCGTCAAGCTGGTGGATGTCGCCACTTGCCTAAGTACTGCATTTCAACATGACTTAAAACCATCAGCGACAGTTTCTTCTGCTTCGCCATTGGTCGTTTTGAGAGCTGAGACACAAAAGGCCTGCACGAACCTAAGCCCTGGCATCCCTCTGTATATATACATATCTATCTTACATATTACATATAGATAGATAGATAGATAGATATGCACATCTGTTCTCCTCCCGCAAAGGCCCCTCTTTGATTAAGAACGAATGCAAAAGCTCTCGTCAGAATCCGACCCATTGCTGGCTGCTGGGGGGGCGCCTGCTGTTATATGATTTTCATGGCGTGGGCTGTAAGCAGCTGTCATGTTGCTCCTTGGATATGCTGCCGGAAGCCATGAGTCCAGGGCACTTTTGGCCGACGTTTTCATGTGTCTGGTTTCCAAGGTTGAGGTTGCATCTTGTATGTACCCCAAACAGCTTGCTTCAAACTTTACTGGGCACCCATAATAGGCAGATGATCTTCGAAAATAGCCCATCATTTGATTGGCCCGGCAGCTTAGCTAAGTCTGGAAGTAAAATGCGGCCCAACTCTATCAGTTCTAAGTACAGTCCAGGCAGTGTTGCTGCTGACTCATCAAACTCCCGAGGTCGACTGGTGCTTTGAATAGTTTTGCTTGCATGCATCCGCTGTCAAGCAAGTGTAAAGCTGCAGTACCAGATGAGGTGGAGGAGTATGATCACCTCTATCTGATCATGGAGCTTGTCTCTGGTGGAGAGCTGGGCGAGTGGATTGTGAAGAAGGGACCCTGAGATTGTGTGGAGTGCACTTTTGGGGTTCGATTGCTCCCAGTGATGTGATACCAAACCATACGAAACCTATATTTATCATGATGACAGCTACACACGACACGTCGAGCTCAGGATCCTTCCCGGAAAACATGGCTCGCCACGTCTTTATGCAGTTGGTGGAGGGGCCCCTTGCTCGAACAGCTGCGCACTGTCCAGGCTAAAGACGTCTCATGGTGCATACAATGTAGACAAAAAAACACTTGAAGCAGCAGTCTGCACGGACGAAAATGGACGCTGTGGACTTCTTGTTGCGCGGTACGTTCGGGCTGCTATAAAATTCTTGAGCTGGCCTGGGCTACGTAACAGGTTTGATCAAGACCTTTCGAAGTTGTCGCGTGGTTCTGTAGCGATGCATGTGCCAGAGAACTGTACCACGGAACCCAAGAAGTTCACTAGGGGCACAGTACACAAGTCCAAGTAGTCATAAGCGTGTGGGCGTCCGGAGGTTGAAAGTTTTTGTTTCCTGAAGGCTGCTCACACTGGCTTCCCCTGGGGCTGGCCAATGGTTTGGCTTGTGGGTTGTCAAAGCTGTGTTCTTTTTCAGCTTGGCGTTGGCCATGAACAGCCCGATGTCCATGAGCGACCCCCTGGCAGCCCACCCATATGCAGCGACTGTAGCTGCCCCGAATTACCACAACCCTATAATTAACAATATGGTTGATGCTAGAAATCCTGCATGAGCTTAGTATACTATAGTACCATTATTCCCAAGGTTTAGGGTACTTAGGGTCATGCATGATTTTGAGTATCCACGGTAGTTCAGGAGGTTAAGCACAAGCCATTGGGAATCTAAATCGATGTTGAGGTCTGTTCTTAATTTTTGAAAGTTTTCTGCGCCCAGAAGTCCTTCATGAGAGGTTGTCCTACATCCACTCCAAGGGCATCATCCACCGTGATCTCAAGCCAGACTTTCGGGTGATTCTGAACAATGCTTTCTTGCATTGTTGACGGATAAACGATAAACGTATGTGTGCCGTTTGGGCAAGGACCTGCTAGGGCTTTGAGGAAAGTGGATGCTTAAGTCGGGACCCTTCAGAGGAGGTGGCATCCTTTCTCCGGACTGGGAAGATTCTGCCATGCTAGGGGCAGGGGATGTTGTACAGGTTTTCGACAGGAGCGTGCATACCCCGTGGTTCGACCTCGGAAAGAAGCACGTCTGAGTGCTGCTGCCCACTAAAGCCTTGACCTGAGAGCCCATCCTCAACTGGGTTGGCCTCTGGAGTATTCACGTAGTTTCCAATATTAGTTCCAGAAGGACCTTACAGGTACCTGAGGATTTTCAAGGTGCTCTGAAGGCCAACCAAGTCAACACAACTTGTCAGGGTCTCGGCAATGTTTCCCGCAACTCAGGATAACATCTTGGTTGACGTTTCCTGGCTCTTGTTTATCAGTAGCAGTTTGCATACTTTTGTTTGCCTATTATTGGGGGTTGTATTTGGATTATATTGGGATAATGGAAAATAGCATGGAAACTACTGTAATGGTGTTATATATGGTTTAGGTGATTTGGAGCCTAGAACTCCAAGTGCCCAATGTCCTTGCCTTCTCACTTGCCTCGACAAGATTCAGCTGGCTTTGGTGTTTCAAGGTCTAGGAAGAGAATCCTGGTTATTCGAGCTTGGCGAAGAGAGTAGGCTATGACTATGAAACACCTTGTGTCAGTTGATGCCTGAAGATCATAGAGCCCGTGTAGTGAAAGGAGCAACTTCAACGCAATCTCTTACACCATCCTCTACATAATCCTGAACGAGCAACCCCACCATCCCCTTTCAAACACACATAGCCCAATGCCGGGGTCTTTATGGTAGTTCCTCCCCAAAAGAGGTACCCCTAATTTTGGGAAATCCCCTTTATAGGGGCTCTCGCCAACTTGAAAGTCGCAGCTTGGACGTTTCCATCCTTTCAGCCCTGAAAGCTTGAGACCCTGAGGGGAGCCGAAAGCTATCCAAAAAGGGAATTATGTTGGGGTTATCTAGGGATAATGGAAAAGAAAATGGAAACTACTTTATTTGAATAGGGTATATATCGGGGTTATATAGGGATAATGGAAAAGAAAATGGAAACTGCTAGGATGGGGTTTTGGGGTTTGGGGTAATGTTGGATTCACTTTAATTTAATCTTAGGGGTGCCCCACCCCTAACAATAGGGCCCCCAGAAAATGGGAATTAGACGTCCTCAATAGGGGTCCCACGGTACTGAGGGCCCCGGGAGACCTTGGAGATTACTTCAAAACGGACGGTTTGGATTCAGTCCCGTATTCTTAGGGCCCCGAAACCAAAACACATTAAACAGGACCCTCCCAACAATGGCCAGATCCTGAATAAGCGGCGGCGAAAACACATTAAAGAAGGTCTCTACACAAAAGTGAGTACATCATAGGGTTTAGGGTCGTGGGCATGACTCTTCCCTGTCAGGAGCGTGGAAAACTGGTTAAGAATCGAAGTCCTAACTGAGGTTGTAGGCCAAGTTTAGTCGGGCTACCGCTGACGGTGCCGACGTGGAGTGCTAGTTCATCTATTTTCAAAAATATGGGGGGCTGTCAAACTTGCGATCCTTTTGGGTACCCTAATCTTAGGGGCCGTATGCTACTCGGGGCCCGAAAGGGCTTTTGAAAAGGGACCATCATGTTGACACCCCCGGATAGACACGCACACGCCTGGATAGCCCAGCCCATAATACTGATTGACAAAACCTTGCTATGGAACAGAATTCCTAGGAATTCAGTACATGTGGCCACAGAGGGGCCTTGTCCACTCAGAGTATAGTCACGTCCCATAAATCCCCATCCGTCTCCTCTGTTGGCAAAGGAGCCGGCGTCCAAGGGGGAGCTGTTGGAAGTGAAGCTCTCTGATTCTTGCATGCTGAGCAGAGAAGATAGGGCTTGGGTTAGAGCTTTGGCCTAGGATCTCTATAGTCTATAGCTAAACCCCCAAGGTAGGTAAACATAGCCCAACACCATTTAACAACAGCCCAGAAGGGCATTATCTAACATACATTAGGGGTTCAGGTAGTACATAGTCCCCTAGAAAATCTTATCACCCCCTTGCTGCAGTAGTTCTTATACGTTCCCCATGCACAACTGAGTATGAGTAAGGACTTCGGGCATTCGCGTCTCATCCACGATGGCTGCTTGGAGTCCGGTTTTGCTTTTTCGGCATTTCTAGCAATGAAGGTGGAGTGGTGGAGCGGGTGTAGGTAATGTTGGAGAGGCAAATGTAGGTGATGTCTTGCAGATCATACAGGGATTAACCCACCATTCCGCTTAAGGACCAGTAAGTCTTTAGAAGACCTGGGTTCTGTCTCCCTGCTCAGAAGTCGTGGAACATCGGGTTTTCTAGCCACTCAAGATGGATTTTTCAAACTCGTTCGTACGGTCTACATAGTTGCAGGCTCCAGGTACCTTGACTAATAAAAGGATTTTTGGTACACTATCATATGATGGGGGTTTAGGAGGTTTAGGGTTTAAGGTTTAGGGCTCAAGGGTCCTAATTTTTGGGGTTGGGGTCACCAAAATCCCCGTATTACTCATGGAAGGTCCAAAGTCCCTTCAAGTACTCGGCTTGCAAGGCTTCAACACGAGACACACTGCCCGCGTCGGCACGGCCATGTACTGGGCGCCGGAGGCAGGCGTGGGGTCTATAGCCCCCCTTAAGTAGATAGAATATGGAATATGAATATGGAGAGCTTATTACAATATACCCAGAGCCATATTCTATCTACATAAGGGGGACTATACTCTCCTATGGCCGCTATAGTGCTTGGCACCTTGGATCTGCCAAAGAGGTGGGTTTGGTTAACCTGCTGCCCATACCAATGCCGCCCCCATGGCCGCAAACACAGTTGTTCGCCTAAGGTACTGCAACTGTACTTTGGGTGAGGGGCGTGGGGAGGCTTTGCTACTACCATCCTGGGGGGCTTTGCCAAAATAAAGTCAGTACATGAAACTCCGCCACCACATTGTTACAGTATGATTACCCCAAATACTATCGTAGGTTCCAGTGTCTTTGGCATTCCTAGACCCTCCATCTACCCTGTATGAGGGCCTAAGTACCACAATTGGGGGACACATATCCCCAATTAAGGGTACTAGGAGGGTCTTGGCTATTAGTGAACCCTAAACCCTAAAACCCTAAACCCTAAATATTATAGTAGGTTCCATGGTCTTTTACATTAGTAGTCAACCCTAAAACCTTGCGAGGTCTGTGATCCCGAGAAGGCTGCTTTGGGCTATGACCAAAACGTAGACCTTTGGAGTTTGGGAGTGGTACTGCAACTTGGCTTTTCTCATTACCTTATTGGTGCTGAGTAGGGAATATGGCAATATATTCTATGGGGATCATATTCTCTCATTCCCCGAAAAGAGTAAGTTATTGGTTCTGCAACCAAAAACGAGTGGTGGAGTGACTGGTAGATGAAACCGTATGGGGATACTTCTGCTAGGACATCCTATTGTGAGATGTATCTCGCAAGTCGGTTTCAGATCCTCTGTCTATAAAACAATGCTTCGTACAACCCTTGAGCCACGCTGAAGAAGCCACCTGTCTTGAATCCTCGCAACTGGAGAGGGTCAAAGGGACTTTCATGGGAACCCCAAACAGGAAACCCCAAGAATATAGTAGGAATATAGTAGGAAATAGTAGGAATATAATAGGAATATACCTACTAGGGTCCTTAAATTTTATTCTATTACTACTATATTCTTGGGGTTCCCTGTTTGGGGTTTCCATTAAAGTCCCTTTAAGGGTTCCAGTTTGGTACATGTGGTGGTATCCACACAGAAGACGCTCATTTTTGGGAGGTACCTTTTCGAAAATTGTCCTATGTGGGGGTAGATGAGGGGTCCCCCGTATCACATTGCATGCCAAGACGCTTTGGGTTTGTCACCTGGTACTGCCCAATCGGGTAGCTGAGTAGTATTCTATTTGGGGATACTATGGTACCCATTATAGAGTAAGATTATGTCCTCCTTTTGGGTATAGTATTTTATATAGGGAATATAATCTTACTGCGTATAACCACCAGAAAACACGCTTCTCTGAAGTTTTTTGAGCCTGAGATCTGCCTTTGGTTCAATTTGGGGGGTTTCCCAAAATTTGGGGTACCCTTTTGGGGGTCCTTATAATAAGGATGATAGTATTTGGGGGTCTATATTTGGGTCCCCCTATTTTGGGAAACTACCATTTCTAGTATGGACAGATGTGTGGAAAAGTTTCTGTCCAGGCGCTGTCAGTCGCTCTGCGCAAGGAAGGACAAGCATGTTGGTCGGTATAAGGGGGCCCTTCTCTTTGCCATGAGGACATTGACTGCACGTCCCTTGAGGACTTCCCTCCCCTAAGCACACCCCAAGCCCCCTAAGATTGCCTACAAATTCTCTACTAGGGGGTGGGGTGTCGCCAAGAAGGTTAGAGAGTCCTTAAGCATGCTCAGAACCAAACAATCCTTCAATGCAACATGACTGGGTTGATGTTAAGGAGCTTAAATTAAGTTTACTATACAGGCTATTTATATAACAGTTATTACCGCCCCCTTAATATAGTAAAACCTAAACCATGAAACCTCTAAAAGCCTAAACCCCTATAGTAAAATAAAGTAAATTCCTTAACGGCAATCCAGATGAGGTATGTCATGCAGCTTGGCTTCGTTGGCAAGCTTGTGAGATGCTTCGCTGGGGCGGGGCCCGAAGTCTACAAACAAGATCTACGTTGGGCCCTGGAATCCATAAACCATACCTAAGTTGGACCTTTTGGAGGCGTAGGGCTTTGTAGAATTTGGGGCTTTGTAGAATGTAGAGCTTTGTAGAATCTAGGAAGTTCAATGTCTCGGGCTGCATCTGCCTGCACTGTCTTCCTGGCTCAGCTTGGTCCATTCCAAATCTGAGAAACATAGCTAAGCAGTAAGAAGCAAATTTTCACTCAATGGGTTCCCACCCAGAAGAACGCCAGATAAGCAAGCGGGCCTTATACGTTCGAGCAGATAATGAAGCACAAGTCCAAAACAGAGCCCTTAACCCGGAAGCTGGACATGTTGGGGCCTTGGCTTAGGGGTGAAGTAAGCTATAAATAGTCTAGGCTCCTAGTATCCCCCTTAATAACTCCTAGAATACTCCCCTACTAAAACCCCCTATTTAGGAGTTTCGACTATAGCTCAAATAACATCACTCAAAAAGGAACGACATGGAAGCCTCGAGGAAACCCAGGCCAGAGCCTAAATCAACGTTGGATTATGGATTTAGGGTTTGGGCCCTCAATCCTAGGGTCCTTATACCCATTACCCTTTAAAGCCCTGCAAGCATATAAGTGGCCCATGCCTAAACCCTAATCCCTGAACCCAAATAAGTCCTAAACCTAAGTCCCTAAACCTTATACTTTATAAACCCTATACCCTAAACCCTAAAACCCTAAACCCTAAACCCCAAACCCTAAAACCCCAAAACCCCAAGCCCTCAACAGCGCAACATAGGCTCATCGGCTTTTTCCCGTTTGACAGCGGGGATCATCGTGGGAGCCAGATGCAGGAAAGCTTGAACCAGATGACCTTCCAGTAGCCTAGCTGCACGTTTTAGGGTTTAGAGTTTAGTGATCAGGGTTTAGGGTTTAGGGATTAGGGTTTAGTGATCAGGTCAGGGTTTGGGGTTTAGGGATCAAGGTTTAGGGTTTATGAGGGATTAGAGATTATAGGGATCAGGGTGTAGAGTTTAGGGATCAAGGTTTAGGGTTTATGAAGGATTAGGGATTAGGGTGTAGGGATTGTGTGTGTGTGAACTTTCTGAAGGCAGGTAAGGGTCTACAACGTGGATTGCATATGGGCTGCAATGCTCTCCGTGCAATGTTGCACTCATGTCATTGAAGATTCATTGAAGAGACAATCTTTATCGCGTTGCGGCGGCCCCTTAAAAACTTTCCTGCCATGGTCAGAAGACCTTTACTGTGTTTCGATTTTGGGGTCCCAGCAGTCAGAATCCAGACACTCCCTTCCGAGCCAAATTCTGATAGCCGATCCCATGTTCTCTCCCATTCCCTTTTTACACCGTCTAAACCGCCCCTGTATGATGCCTTTTTATTTTAAAGCGACCCTCGAAAGCTGGCCATTGTTTGGGTGACCCTGTTTAATCTGCTTTGTTTTTGGGGCCCTAAAAATACGGGACCGAATCCAGACCATCCCTTTTAAAATAATCTCCAAGGCCTCCCGGGACCCTCAGTACCATGGGACCCTTATTCAGGACGTCTAATTTCAATTTTCTGGGGGCCCTATTGTTAGGGGGGGGCCCTAAGATTAAAGAGGGTGCAACATTATCCCCTTTGACGGGACCCTCTATATATATATATATTTGTACATGTATAGATAGATATACAGCGCTATTCAGCGATCCTATATAACCACCCCCTCATCGCCTCCCCATGAAAGGACCCTTTGTAACCCTGGCTTGGGCTTAGTCATGGCATTGGTGAGCGTATATAGGGTTCCTTAGGATGTTTTGGAATTTTGGTACGTGTGTATACTAGTTGCACAATCTGCCGGATCACACATTGAAATGCCCAAGCCTTAAACCCTACCTGTAACCCCAATGACCTACAGCTTTGTGAGCTATACCCACCAGTTAGGGGGTTATTACTCATGAGCTGTAGGTCACTGGGGTCACAGGTAGACACTAAACCCCAAACCCTAAACCCTCATTTCTCCCCGTGTAGCCCACCCTCAGCACAGGCGTCGGACGTCTGGACCCGAGCTGACCCCTGAAGCCAAGGTTCTTCGGACTTGAGCTTTACCTACTGGTTTAGGATTTAGGGATTTTGTATTAGGGTTTAGGATTTTAGGGTTTAGGGTTAGGGTTTAGAGTTTAGGATTTCGGGCTGGAATCTTGAACCAGTCTATATACCTTGTACCACTGGAAGTACAGTACAGAAGGGATCCTAAGTGGTGTAAGATTACCTCCACCCACCGTAGGGTAACATATGTAACTCTAAACTGTACCTAAATCGGAGACTGTTGCCCTTGAAAACGTCCATGAACATACCTAGAACAACCTATGTGCTTCGAACTTGTATCTAAAAATCGGAGATCGGCACCCCTGAAAAGCTTTAAGAACATACCACATACCTAGAGTAATTTCGGCCCTAAATCCTCCACCTCTGTACCTATCAATTGTACCTACACCCTTACCCTTTTTGGGGGTTTAAGGTCATTCTAGGTAGGGTTGAAGTTTGAAAGTTAAGAGCTATGGGATTTAAGCAGGGTTTAGGTCAAGGGCCGTGGAGCGTACACTTTAGGGGGCTCAACGGATTTGGGGCTCGTCCAGGGAGCAGATGCGTAGTTCTTAACGCCAGGGTCGAGTATGGGATTTCTGAAGATGCTGTTTAGGGTTTAGGGTTAAGTCCAGAAACTGGAGGCTTCAACACTGAACAGCGTAGCCTAGAAGGCCCCCTTTCATGCATGCCAGCTTTCTCTTACTTCTGCGATGATTACTGTTGACGCACCACCTACTACTAGTGACCACGAGGGATACATTATTATCTTGTTAATCCTTGCGCATGTCCTTCCACACTACGATTAGTGGGTTGGGAAACCCAGGTCATAACCACCACTGTTGTTGTTCTCATCTTGGCTGCTATTTCCCGTGAACTTTGCATTACGTGGTTGCGAGCCTGTTGGCTCATGTTGCAATGTTGTTTTTTCGTTGTGGTGCTTGTTCTGGATTCGGAGTGGGCAGGCCTGTAGAACCTAAGCCTGAACCCCCAAACCCCGAACTGCAATCCCCAGCTCTAAGCCCTATACCCCCCCCTGGATGTCCCAAATACCCATAATCATGGCCCTTCACCCCGCTATCATTACGCGCATTACTTGGGCCATTCCCCCTCCCAGTAACTGTCCTTAAAGGGACCTTATTAAGGGGGTTCTTATAACTCCTATAACCTGTAGCAGTTACTGTAAGGGGGAATGACCCCAGGCATTACCTTAAGTTGTGCAGGATATCATCCGCTCCCTGCTGGTCGTTGATCCTGCTGGTCGTTTGCCACTGAAGCGCCTTGGGATGCGTTGAGATTTCACAAGACTACTGGCCTTTGAAGAGAGCTTAAAGTCTTAGAGTTGCAAGGAAAGTAGTGTAAGACATATTGATACATAGGTTGGGCCCCTACCCACTTATAGTGGTAATTATATTCAGGTCCTTATATATTCCTAGTATACCGCTAGTAGTGGGTGGGGGCACAACCCAATGATACATATGTACGCAGAAATCTGATTTGTGCCGGTCTGCTGTGTTTCCTTCGATATTCCTTTTTTTGGTTGGCAGAGGGCTTTCCAACATGGACCTCCATTCTTGGCACGCGCATGAGGAGTTTGCAAAAGGGCTAGGTGAGGATGCTGGGAATGTTTCACCACATTACATATCTTCCCCTGTAAGCTTGCCTCCGTTTCTTCAACTCTACAATCTCTCTTAGATAGATGGAAAAATGGCTTTGCCCAAAGCCCTAAAGCTACTCCATATTCTATCTACTTAAGGACTATAGACTGTATCCTGCTAATGCTCATGCCCAATGGCCACCTCTTTTTGTCCCCCAGGTTGAGACCAAAGTGAGGGTTTCGCAAAACTGGGAATTTTGGGTTGTTAAGGGTTTAGGATTTTAGGGTTTAGGGTTTTAGGGTTTAGGCTTTAGGGTTTCAGGGTTTAGGGCTTTAGGGACACTAGGGATATTCAGGGACTGGAATTGTAAGAGTCATATGCGGACCACTTTGAGAAACTCCCATGTCCTGATACAATCCAAGGTCAACTAACCTAGACGTGGGTAGGTGTCCCCATTATGTACCCTGATTACACGTTAACCCTGTTCCAAAATGGTCCAAAAGAGGGACCCAAACCCTAAACCCTAAACCCATAATCTTGTAAATCCCCATATAAGGATTAAAGATCCTCCCCCAAGCTGACATGGAACATTGAGAGAGGCCATAGCAAGATTTCTGTCCTCCTTAGTAAGGCAGGGTCGAGTTCCACATAGTCTTGGGGAGGTTGGTATATGAAGTGTAGTCTAAACTCCTTAAAAAGGGGCTATAGAAGGGACTATAGGGCAGTATTTTACGGCCTATTATGGGGAATACTATAGCCCATGTAAGGATTAGAGGGTCCCTCTCAAGGATTCAGAAGGTATGGAATTGTCTGAGGAACCATGTCAGGCCGCTGGCGCTGAACTTACATACGCAGCATTCCAGGAAATTGAAGCGGTTCCAATCCGAGCTCACGATGACTACTCTAGATGGTCTTTGGGATGGTCGCAGTTGTCTTTCTTGTTTCGTGCTGGGCCTATGCTGAAATAGGTTGGGGGCCTTCAAGGCAAGCCCCGGCTAGCATGTTCAACATGCAAACTGTTTCGTTTGATGGCTCCTTCCCTTGATGTTCGGTCTTGGTGCGATACTCTGGAAGTTCCGGGAATCTTCTGGAGGCCCCAAGAGACTTGCTGCCTAGCGAGGACAACAGACATATGTAATGTATTGTGTAAATGTCTTCCTAACGATCTGGTACCTGATGGGCGGGTCGTATTCCTTTGTCACGTGACAAAGCCGCGTAAAGCGGCTTGACGAAGCATGCTTGTACTTGCGATGCTGAGCACTACTTCCATGTTACTTACTGTACTGACTATGTATATCGAGCGTTTATATCTAGGGTTATAACCCTTTCTTATAATTGGGATAGCCCTATGAGCCCATTCAGGGGGATTATAATTAGGGTTACAAGTCCAGTTAGACGTAGTTACTAAGTCCCACGGGCCTTCAAGTAACCCCTACGCCCTGAAGCCCGATACCCAAACGCCCTAAGACCTAATTTCTAAACCCTGAATTCAGAGCTTGAGGCAGTGTTTGAGTCATGCGTGGACAACCTCCGGAGCGCTGGTGGATGCCTGGTCTTTCTTATGGGCATTTTATAGTTTTCATGGAGGCAATCGAAAACCAAACCGTACGTTTGATGGAGGATCTTGCACCATCCTATATTCCCTGTACACTAGGGATTCCAGCGCACTGAGATTTCGAACTGATGCGAGATTTCCTCCATCCACCATAATCCCTTTGGTCAGGAGCCATATGGATGTATAAGATTCGTCAAAACCAGGGTACTCCAGGGAACCATGGCTAGGCATGGAATTTGATGGCATCATGGCCGTCGCATGGGGAAATGTGTGGAGATTCAGGCGCACTTCCAAAACAGGTGCCTCCCTGCTATGTTCCTTGATTTTGATAAGCCCCACATGTTCAGAGTCCATGCCTATACTGCGGGTAGGTCAGTTCTGGCATGGTTTATCTAGGATGAGATTGTCACGGCCCATGGCCAAGTGTGAATTACTATAGCTTGCATTGACGGTCTCATGAAGGATTGCACAGTCAGGGTTCAAGGGTTTAATGTCACAGGTTTGGGATTTTGTCGAGATGACATTTGCAGCTGTTCTAGTTTTATCTGGTGCTCTTACTGAGCCCGCGAGCAGGGCTCACAACGGAAGGGACGCGCGTTCTTGGGTCATCTGACTCGTACGCGTATATCGTAAACGAACCGCTACATACTACTTACCTGTATAGCCTTCCAGGACACCATGCTTGGCTTCATGAAGTTGGAGACAGATCCAATCTGCAATCCAACAGCTGTGGAAGTCCGTGTGCCACTGCCTGCCTCTTGGAGGCATTCCTATAGGGCTGGACAATGAACTACATAAAGCTGTTTATGTTAGGTAGACCAGGTCCAATCTTTGTTTTTGAGGGGGCAGCTCTGCGGCGCCACGACTGGCAACGGCTAAGCGAAAGCCGAGGTGAAGCCCTTGCCTGAGGAGCTCCAAGATCTACGGAAAGAGCTGCAGCAGTGGATGATCAAATTTAGCAGCTTCCCTAACGATGGTCGGGGGTAGGGTTTAAGGTTTACGCGGTCCTAGGGACTACATACACTGATTCGAGGAAATTGTGCCCCATTTCGGATTCCAAATGCGCTACATACAACTTCTACAGTACTGGGTCCTTGTTGTTTCGTGTGCCGAACCCAATGGCCCTGTGCCAAAACCACTGTGCCCTGCGGAACGGCTCATTTGCAAGTTTACAAGCATCGCTGTTGAAGGGCATACATTTGATACAAA
>CAJNIZ010044527.1:89327-103097 GCA_905231905.1 Symbiodinium pilosum | reverse complement strand
TGTGGTCTCCTTAGGAATGATTTTTCAGAGTGTAGTAAAACCCCAAGGACTTTTTAAACAGCATATTGCCTTTGTAGGTCTAGGGGGGATTGCAGTCTGTAGTCTGTAGCGTGCTTTTTCACAGTTGTGTTGCTATGATGCATGCTGCATGGCTTCTTTCGGGGTGTTTGGCATAAAGTTGTGTGCTTCAGCAAGATACAGGTTCCTCCTTGAAGTTGCAGAGAGTAGATGTAGGCTCCCCAGATATGCCATTTGAGCATATTGAATCCTTTCCGGCTCCTGTTAATGGGGTTGGTTTGTGCGGGGAAGATTGTGGGCCTTGGCTTGAGGTAAGGTGATATCCAAAGGCAGTTTGGACTCGGTCTACCGACTCTGCAGGAGATTCAGCACCAAGAAAGCATCACAAAAAAGACAGTTGTTCTGATTCTCAGAGATGCGCGGGTAGAACTCTATGCATCTCCTAAAAACGATAGAGGGCAAAGCAGTGATCTCACGGGCCCAGCCCTACGGTGCAAAACAAGGGATCACACCTTGCCTGTAGACATAGGAGAAACATTTGCATTAGATGAGCTGCCGCCACGGCTGCAGCAGCACCCAGCAAGCCATTCTTAGTAAGGTCACTGTATTTCGGAAACCGCCCCTTACCCAAGCCGGACCATTGGGAATAAGCCTACAGTACAGGCCAGAAGAACGATGAAGGTTACCCTTAATATCCCGCATGTACCTGTTGTATATTCGACCCAAGACTTGTTCCACCCACATAACCCTTGTCGTTGCGCAGTCTCTCTGACTGGGTCCTCCTGTCAGTGGCAAGGCTTGACGTGAAAACCTAGAAACTTGAATTGGGTTGCGGATATGGTATTTTTGAGTTGTACAAGGACAACAAGGGGAAACCGTCCCAAGTGGTCAGCTTCTACAGTATCCAGTGGAGAAAGTTCACCATGAACCTGCAGTGAAACCGTACTGGGAGGGTCATGGGGTTTTAGCAAGTAGGTTAATATTCACTTTCAGCCATATACTTACCCCATGCATCCTCCTCATCAACCTCCTTACAAAGTTCCCATGACTCTCCAAGTAAGAGAAAACCCCCTAAACCCTACACCCTAAATCCCCTAACCCCAGTCATTCAGTCTGTTCGCCTCAGGACGTTTCGCAGCCATTCGTCAAGGGGAGGTCATCGCAAACCTGGGCAACCTCGCCGAGGCACTTCTCTCTTTACTGGGTGCTTTCTGTAGTCTCTTTAGGACTAATTGTTAGGATTCATTCTAATATAACCCGGACGTATAATATATATATGTATATATATTTAAAGACGTCTAAGGAGACTGCAGCTTTGTAGTGAAGGAATGGAAACTAGCTAAGAGTTGAGAGAATGAAGGAATGGAAAACAAAATAGAAACGACATTGTTGCTTGGGATGACAGAGGGGCTACTGTAGGGATCAATTCCTCCAGTCCCTACTAACATTCAGTAAGTCCTAGGGCATTCAGGGGCGCATGTAGGCACCTGAATAGTACAGAGCAAGATTTCAGAGGACCCGTAGACGTCGACATAGTTTGTTCAATGATCCCTTGTACTCCCTAGGCGCTGAACCCCAAAACCCGAAACCCTACGCCATGTAGTCTGGATCTTAAGTAGATAGAATATGGGTATATGGGGATCTTATTATAATATACCTAAAGCCATATTCTATCTACTTAAGGGGGGCCTATAGCCCCATGGTTTTCCAGGGCTCCTCGTTGTTCCCCATCTTGGGACAGCTTGTGAGGCTTTGGGAACCCCTTAGAGAATCCTGTGGCTTGTTTCAGGTATTTTGGGCCCTGCGCCGTATATAGTCCATGTCCCTATGTACTTCGTTTTATGAGAGGGACCCTTTTCAGTCCTTCTCACAGGAGAATATTGTCCGAAGCGATGTTTTGTTGGTTTTTGGGGGTTGTGAAGTCAGAGTCCTCCCTCTAAAGTTAAAGGGTTTAGGGCTTAAGGTTCATGGCAGACCAGAAGTGTGCTCCTCTGCACTTGCCTAAATGAATGCGCAAGTTTTGCCAGGCACTTTAACTTTGAAGAACGCATTTCACGATTTGGGTCAACTTCTAATCTGGCTATATGACTACATATCCCCGATAACCTGTTAAAGGAGAGCTGGCAAAGCCACTTCTGAGCTTTGTCAGTTCTGACTCTGATAGAAGCTTGACATTCACGGAGCTGTAAATCGCAGATTCCTGTTTTCTTCCAGCAGCACTTGGCAGTGAACAGGTTTGGTCGCATCCGTGTTATCCATGTATAGTTACTTTACGTATTGCATTTGGCCGGCTACCGAGCGTGCTCATCACGATATTTTTTCTGAGGCCGATCTTCCGGCCAACAAAGACGCAAAGAAGCAACTGCAGGCGATCGTCGAGCGTCGTTGCGGACGGGGTATGAGACTTCATGCAAGCAGCCCCTGCCTGGTAGACATCACATGCCACAGTGTCCGCATTCCCGAGAAAAATTCTCATCCCAGTACGTACTTCAAAGCACTGCGCGCGTGCATGTCATTTTTCACTCCCTTTGAAGCCGCATCCAAGGATTTTGGTGAATGATCAGAAGACATGGAATGCCACTCGAATGTTTCGGAGTTTTGGGTCCTGGTTCTTCTCAGACACCCGCGGTCCGTGAGGAATAGACCGTTCAGTTGAGAAGATTCTTGGATAGTCTGGCGTATTGCCTCCCCAGTGCCTGCAACTGTCTTGGAGCTCCAGCCAAGTTCATCGCCCAAAGTTCACATTGAAGGGGTCTTCGAGTCTCCGATTGCCTGGATGCCAGATATCAGCGGCTAGTTATGGGCTAGGGCCAGTACGTTCGCCTTAAGTAGGGCTATCATTGAAAGTCGCCCGAGGCATAGTCAGTATGATGCGCGGATGGATCCTGAGTAATTTAGTGCAAGTGTGATTCATCATGGTCATCTTCCTTAGACATTGTTCAGTGAGACATACCGACAGCAAAAGTCTTGTAAGTTTCATAACTTGTGTGGTTCACACATGAACTTTGAAATGTGTTTGTGGCTTCTCAAAACGCATGTATCAGGGCCGCAACACCCGCCCTGAACTTGGATCTCAGGCTATTGCAGAGTCCAAAAACGAGAAGATGCAATGTCCGCTGACCCGTTGGCCGCGTTTGGAGCAGGCGTACGCGCTTTCAGTGCCAAAAGCTTGGCGGATCCCCAGGGGTCTGGGGCAAGAGATCCTTCAAAGTGACCTAGGAAATGAGGAGGGGATTCCCTCTTAATTCGTGTCTTACCTTGCCTTGGACCCATCCTCTGGGCATCCCCTTGCAAAGGCCATCTGCAGTTGCCCATCATCATGTCCAGAGTCCAGAGCAGACTGGTATGGTTCTGTATCGCTCCTGTGCACCGCCACCACCGCTGCAGCCATGACCACCACGACCACCATGACCACCATGACCTTCACCACTGCTATGACCGCCGCCACTGCTATGACCACCACCACCGTCGCCGGCCCCGCCGCGACCATGACCACGTCCAGGATGGCCACGATGACCACGATGACCACGACTGTTTCCATATTTACTTGTAAGCCTAGTGCAATTACCATATAGTGCCATCAATCTCATTGCTGCCTTTTCTGAAGCCCAGGACCATCCTCACCAACTCCAGTCCCCGTCGCCTGGCAGCTCCCTCTCGACCGGATGTAAGTTCTGAGGTGCCGGCCGCAACATCCAGAGACTTAAGCTCAACATGCTAGGGATAAAGCTTTTCAGGGAGCCCAGACTACCTGAAGTGCGCAAATGAGTGAGAAGAGTCAGACCGAAAAGCCCCTGCTAGCCCTTTTATGCCCAGACGTAGAACATAGAAGAATGATGAGCACCACAGGGCTCCCACCTACTAATAGAAGCGCTCCCACGACTGCATCAAGTCCCACCCCAGGAAGCCCCAACACCCCTGAATCCACACACCGGTATACACTCTAAGCTCGTAAGCTCAAGCAGCTTAACCACCATGCCCCTCAGAATTTTTGAATCCCAGGAAGCAACGCCAGCACGCCAAGTCCCAGCATGCCGAAGTCTCCTGGGCAGCCGCAGATGCCCGCCCGAACGATCGCGAGTCTCAAGGAGCAGGAGAAACGCAGGGGACTATCGCGTTGTAGCAACTGACTTGTGACACGATTGTGCACTACACTCCAGAAACCGAATTCTGCGTATTCAGGCCCCTGAACCCTGACTAAAACTTGGACCCAGGCCCTAAACCCTCACACTCATACATTGAGACAAGTAGGGGTTGAGGATTTTGAGCTTTCGGGCTTGGGCTTCCTCAATTTGAGTTTGCGTTCGCGCCTACATTGTGGTTGTTTTTGGTTGGTTTGGCGGTGCGCTTCTGTATCGAGGGCCCAGGTTGTTGCCTCAGGACACCGCCTCTTCCTCTTAGGGTTTAGGGTTTAGGGTTTAGGGTCTCCTGTGCGAGGATATACTGTTGTTAGTTTCACAGCAAGGACATAGACGTGTAAACCACGTATGGGTGGACTTTCTCAGCATGATCACCATTCAAAGTCTAAAGGTGATCCGTATAATTTCCTTGTTAGTCCCATATTTTTGGGGGTCTCTACCCACAATCCCCATATCAGGACATGGTCGCCGTCAGTATGTAGAGGATTGTTCCTGAGAAAACTGGATGGGACGAAAAAGATTGCCAGGACGGAAAAGATGGCAAAGCTGGAAAGCGTGGAAGCTTTGTTTCCTGAGAATCGGGCCATGTCTCTATCGGAAGATTATGCCCAGCTTTTCTTATCCATAAGCTCATCATTCATAGGACCATAGCAGGCCCCGGGGAAGGACCCACACTAGTTCGATGCAGAGGGAGCGGAGGTTCCAAAATCTCCTTGGGACATGGAACCGATCTTAAGTTCAAGGCCGATGCAAGGGTCTGTATCATGTTCACTTTCGTGTGCAGCGCGTGCTGTTATGAAAGATCCTGGATGAGACCGAGAAACACTAAGTCCCAACCCCGCAACAAATCTTCAACCCAGCCCTGACATCCAAAACACAAACGCGAAATGTCACAAGGGCGCATCCTCATAACTGTCCCACAGTGGCAGGCAACATGCATGCATGCATACATGCATACACGCATGCATACACACCCCCGTGGCCCTGAACATGGGCTGCGCTTGAGATTTCGAAGATTTCTACAATTTTCAGGGGCACATATAAACATATATATATATATGTACTTCCATATACATATGTATAATTATGTATATGTATATACATTTGGATAAATTTACATGTACATATTTATATCTCTATGTAGACACACACATATATACATAGATATACAGCTATATATATATATATATATTTATCAGACGCCCGACACACAAGTTCAGGAAAGGGAAGCAAGGATGGCTACATCAGGGACTCGGTCGAAAAGTCCAAAGGTCCACCCAAACTTGGCCAGCCTTCCGAAGCCGAAGGGCCTAGGCAGGGGATTTAAAGCCTGAACAACTTGGTAGGGGCTGGGCAGGGGATTTTAGGCCTGAACAATTTGGTTTAGGGTGTAGGGTTTAGGGTTGAATTCGGAAGGTCTCATGGGCTTGTGTCACCCACAGAGAAAAGTGGGTTTTGAAAGTGTGTTGCGGGCCTTCTAGAGCCCAAGTATATTGGAGTAAAACAGTTTCCAACTAAGAAGGTGCCTAAAGGCATGCTTTTTTAGGTATCAACCGTTATACAGAGTGGCGCTCGCACTTCCCCGCTGTACACAAGCGTTATGGCAAGCAAACCCTAGACCCTATACACCCTAAACCCCTAATGGGGCAAATAGGGGTATTGTGTTGGTTCTGGTACTCTTCGCAGTGGGGTTCACTCACCTGTGTCCTTAGCAAGTCAGGGAACTGAAGCTCCACAATTTCGCCGCTAGTCGTCTAGCACCGAACTTCGCCGGGTCATGACATTCCTCCAAACTCTATCTACCAAAAGTCCTTCTTCGCAGACATGAAGTAGAGCATGCATGGAAGATACTGTGTTCTTCCCAGGCTTAGATGTTAAGTGCGCAAGGAAGATCATCAACTGCGACAGTACTTGAATTTCCTGCAGTCAGCCAGCGCTTCTCAACAGTTGTGGAGGCTTTTGGGGACCTGACAAATGTATGGGGTTATAATAAGTCCCCACCGTGATAAAGCAGTGATGTAGAAAACTCCCCACGAGACCCTAAACTCCAAACCCTAAAACCCTTAAGCTCAAAACCCTAAGACATTGGCGCCTAGCCAGGTTCGTGGTATCAGCGCTTCAAGGGCACTGGGAAAGTCAGCGAGACTCCTCAGAAACCTATGCTGTTGCTTGGAGGAATCTTAGGCAAAGTACGAGGTTAGAGTTCTTAGTATTTCTTAGGAGGTAGTGGCGGAGGGAACAGGGAGATTAATATGGGGATTATATAGGAGCAATTATGGGGATCCGCTCTCCCACTCTCTTCACCACCAGCAAGTCGTTGTTTGGAGAGAAGTTTTGAGTTCAGTGACTTGTGTAGGTCTTCCGGAAACATTGCATCGCCTTTGACAACGAAGGCTCTCACGAGCGTAAAGCCGTGCGCAGGCAGTTGACCACACCCCAAGGTATTGCGGGGGTTTCCCAGGATACGGGCAGATTAGGGTATTTTTGGGGGTGCCAATAACACAGATTATGGTATTTGGGGTTCTACATTGGGTTCCCCTTATTTTGGGAAACTACCTTGTTGATGCCCAATGGGACCCTACCAAGACAACGCGCCTTTATTCGAGGGGCTTTTTTATACGTTCCGTGTGAGCTTGGGCAAGGTGCATCCTGCTTTGCTTGATGAGTTGTCTTGCATTAGCTCCCTTGGTGGCTCGAGCTTCAGTGTGCTTCCTGGTTCTCTTTGGGTCTTGTAGTGCTCCTGCATCACAATCACGTTGCGCGTTCGTAGTCAGAACTTTTCTGCTCAGACCTGAATCCTAGCATTTCTTCCTGGGGAAATATAATCCATAAAGAAACCCATAGGTGGACCTTCATGGTCTCTAGAACACTGGACAAGTTGGTGCACGCGGGGCTTACCCAGCGTGATGCTCAGGCGAAGCGCTTGGCTTAATTTCTGCGTACTCGTCGAAGCACACCTCCGCTGATACTCTTGCTACTGTAATATAGCACATCTTGGTCTTTGATATTGAGAAACTGGATTGTGCGAGAGAGTAAGTGGGTCCTCGGGGGCTGCAACCCCCCCAATAGGTCCAGGTACCTTGTGGTATCTACTGGTGTAGGTATTGTGTAGCCTGGTGCAGCGCGGCTTAACTCCAAGTGTTGTAATCACCCATAAGCTCCATGTGCTAGCGGACTACACTTTCCATTCACTGGTGGAACTTGCTAAGAGTCTGCACGCTCAGGTTAATCATATGGATGTTATCCGATATCAGCAACAGCGCGGAGGCATGCAACGCAGACCATTCAGCCTGAGATGGAACCAGGAAAAGCAACTGCGGCTCAAGACGTGTTGCACGTACGAACGGGTACTGGTGTACAGGGCTCCACGGAAGCTACGATTATAGTCGCAGTTTCTGAATTAAGCCTTGGCCACGTCTTAGGATTGGGAGTCTCCATTTACTCCCCCCAAATAATTAGGGGGAGCCTCAAGAACTACAGTGACTACAATGCTTGAGCTGAAGGACCCTCCCGTTGAAAGCCCGGTACGACGACCTTCAAATCACAGACGTTAGGTGATGGACCTCCATGGAGCATGCTCAGGCTCTTTGAAAGTGTGAAGGGCTTCAATTAGGCTGCGTGATATGCATTCAGAGTGTGCGGCTTCGGATTTGGGAGTTTGGGGAAGAATCATTTGGCTAACCTTGCAGTCTCAGTTGTCAATCCAATCCTGAAATCTTACCTCAAACTACCCCAGTGAAATCGCTCCCCATTAATACTCCCCTTGATCCCACATATATGCCCTTGAGTATGGTCAGTTTCTTTTGAGCTAGCTCCCATATGATCCTTTTCCAAAGAAGGCTCTTTCCCAGCTTCAGGGTCCCTCAGATCAGTCCAAGGCAACGCCTGGAATGGGGGAGTGGAAAGTACTTCCTGCAGCCTCCGCTCTTTTGCGGCTTTAGGGTTTAGGGTTCATAGGTCATGAGGTGTAGCGATTCCCTGTCCCCCCTAAAGGAAGGAACAAGCATCCCCCATGCATTTGTCATGATAGTCTTTTGGCAAGATTGATGGTGATGAGGACGATTGGCAGGGAGAGTGAATACTTTGGGCTTGTCAACCTCTTATGTTAGTGTAATCCTCACAAGCGCGCTGCAGTGGGTATAACAAGTTTTTTGATTGCTGGCTCTAGTCCTTAGCTAAACAAGGCACAAGCAGCTTGCTCTGTTTGTGCCCCGGTGTCATGGAACTTGCAGCGACCTTGTTTCTAGAAATCGTGTGCCGTAGACGAATCATGTGTAGCGCCGTGCTCGCTTCGATCGTGCTGTGTCGGATGGGCGCCTATTCTCTCTGTACAGTCACACTCGCTTGTTACTCTTTGCGCCATTTATTCAAGGCATTCTTGCAGAAATTATGGCCTCAGCATCGCCATCGCTAGTACAGCAGTCGGACGATAGTTGCCATTGGGCTGCTCCTATGCCTTTGGTTCTACCGTCTCAATTGCTACTTAGGATGACTTGCCATTTGTGCGCAGACTTGGTATGCAACAATTGTTTACGATTACCTCTCTCACCGACCCCGCTCAGTAAGCTATGTAATTAAGTTTTTCGGATCCCTGAACGTGGATGCCGCCCAACATCATACAACAATCTATGAAGCAGTGGCTATCATCTCTTCATACCGGGTTTCATGTATTGAGTTGGCAAACGCCGATGATGAATGAGCATAAGAAAGAGGATGCTTCAGAAGTCTTCATTACCAACAGCAGTCGAATTGACAGTAAACGTGCAGTGGCTTCAGAAGAAATAGGGGAGAACGAGGGTTTGGAGGACACACCACAGACCGAGTTCCAGGCATAAACAACTGCCTGAGTTGAAGCTCTAGAGTAACCCTAAGGGTCCAAGGGCTCAAATAATAGGGTCTTAGGGCCCAAATACTATGATATTAATGGTATTTGGTCCCTAAAGCCCCATTATTTGGGTCCTTGGACCCTTAGGGTAAGCTTTTGTTTCGTAACATGCCTTTCTGAACGGGGCAATATTAGGGTTAGAATGGGGTTATATTGGGATAATGGAAAAAATGGAAACTACTACGTACACCGCATTTCTCCGCAAAGGAGCAGCTTGCCGATGGACGAAGCCGTTTGGCTGGCAAGTGGCGGAGGGCCTGGATTCGCATGGCGCCGAATTCCAGGGAAAGGCCATGCGCACGCAACGACGGGCTTACCGGGAGTCATATGCCTCTGTTCCCTAAGCTTTTGGGATACTATCTCATTTGGGTTACTCTACTCTCATCCAGTTCCTCATTTTTGGGCACAGTGCTGTAGGCAAACTCCTGTATTCACCCAACCACGGTGCTACGCATGTGGTCAGGGAGTGCAGGATGCATCAGGGTCATCAGTGGACCACGTTACTTGTTAATGACGTAGCCACATGATATCCTGAGAGCATGCCAGGTTCATGTATAGGGTGCAGAGTTTTCGGTCACTGTCTCCACGTGAAGTGACCCTGGATGCCTATCTACACATGCTCTCGCCCTGCCTTCAGTTGTTTTATGTTGTTTTAGTTTTCGAAACCAGCTTCAAACCCACCATGCTACAGTCTGGCATGGGAGGCACCGTGCCTGCCATATCCGTGCTAGGTCTACATAAGAAGTTTGCTGCCGGCTTCTGACAATTAAGCCTGCCGAGGTCCCAATGCTAAGGAACACCAGAAGAACAATCCTAGCGCTTGTGGTGGTAGCCAAAAAGAAATCAACAATGGTTGTCTTGCTGTTAGTGATGTTTTTGACGGCCACGCGCTGGCTTTTCGATGTGGATAGACGAACTAGCATGAATTTGGGTAGAAGGCATATCCAGCCCACCCTACCTACCAACACTGGATCAACTCCTACCTCTAGGATATGGGGCACACAAGGATGCGGTCAGTAAGCTGCCCCTGTAAGATATGTTTTTTGAGCTTAGGGATAAGGACTACAAGCTTATAGGTTTCGTTCTTTAACTTTACAAATGGTGAGTGGGGGACGATAGAGCTGGAAATGACTTGGGGTGTAGTTGTATTGCAGAGTCCCTGGCCGGCATCCGCAGGAAAAAAAGCTGTCAAATTTGTTTAAACGGGAGCCCAGCAAGGAATGTGAAGCTGTGATTCTCTTGTCAAGAATACACCAATAAGGAACCATTGAAGTAGGGGACTCCCAAAATCAATCTCTCTCTCTCTCTCTTTCTCTCTCTCTCTCTATAATATTCCCTCTCTCTCTATATATATACATATATATCCGTGGCGGGCCTGGAGGCCCCCTTTGCTGCCCCCTTGTAAGAAACACCCAAGTCAAGCGCCAACTCCTTAAACCCTGTACCCTAAATCTTAAACCTTAAACCCTACACCCCAAAGCCTAAACCCTGTATCCTAAACCCTAAACCCTATATAACCCCATTATAGTAGTTTCCATTCTATTTTCCGCTATCCCTATATCCTGGGTAAATCCTAAATCTTAAGCACAGGTGGCCCCAGCGCTTCACAGCCAAAGGCGTTCAAAGGCGCCGGCAAATCCTCAGGAGATGCTCGGCTTCATCCCTCAGAGGGAGGTGTACGGCTCATAGTCCCCCTCCAGTAGATAGAATATGGGGTATATGGGGATCTTACTATAATATACTCGATGCCATTTTCTATCTACTTAAAGGGGCTTGTATATAGATATTTAGAGAGAGAGAGAGAGAGAGGGAGAGGGAGAGGTTACTTTGGGGCTTTAGGGGTTTGGGGTTAGATCGGGATTAGGGT
The DNA here is from genome assembly GCA_905231905.1 of Symbiodinium pilosum. Classification (NCBI taxonomy): domain Eukaryota; class Dinophyceae; order Suessiales; family Symbiodiniaceae; genus Symbiodinium; species Symbiodinium pilosum. The sequence continues at coordinate 92,188 of CAJNIZ010044527.1, read as the reverse complement.
TTAGGGATATTCCCCCAGACCATGGAGAATCAAATGGAAAACAGGCAAATGGGAAAATGTGCGATTCTTTTCTATAAGTATAGTATGGGGTACTCAAGGAGACTTTGAAGTCAGAATGGCAATTATTCCGACCGCGACAGCAGGCTCACTGGTCACTGTCAATGGGTGGGTACCTAACCTAAGATTCAGAGTTTTGGGGCTTAGGGTTGGGTTGTTGGGCTTGGGGGTCTCTGTTCCGGTCTCTCACCAGCACTGCGCTTCAATCGAACGGTTTCTGCGGAGAAGGGTTCACCAACAGTTTGTGGTTGCCAGCAAGATGCCGTGAATTTTGGAACCCTCCCACATTCAGGACCAAAGCCAATCGCACTTGCGCCCAAGGCGGTACCCGCGGAAGTGATATCCACTGAGGGTGAGGCTCCAGTGCTCCGCTTCTAGCGACGAGCCAGTTTAAACGGTGGGCCTCTGTTCATATGCAAAGTGAGGGCGCTCTCTTATCTATGTGTGGCGTATGGGCCCTGAAACCCTTGCCTTGTTGCTTGCCATCCTGATTCTCTCAATGTTGTTGTCATTCGGACGGCTGTTGTTGTGTCATTAGTTGACTTGCGAAGGCTGGTCGCTACATGAGGCCCACCCTGCTGAACATTACTGGGTTGCTGTTAAGGAGCTTAAATTAAGTTACCATAATGGGTATATATAGTAAATAATAGGGTTTCCCCAATATAGTAACTTAACTTTAAGTTCCTTACCCAGATTATGTTTGCCGGCCAGTTTGATGCCTGAATGCTTCTGACCTGTATTCTTGCATGCCGAGATCTTGCTAGCTACGTCACTTACCTGCTACTTGGCTTTAGGACTTGTACAGCATGTTTGTATCACTTACATCTCGTCGCGTGAGCTTTGGCTCTACCAACGGGACGAGTTTTATCTGGGACGGTGCTGAGTCATGCGGTGACCCTGTTACGACACATGGGATTTATCAGAACTGTCTATCCCTTTTATTGGGGCTTTTCGATGTGGATCTTATAGTTCTGGGGGTATATAACAGGACTTTACAGGACCCCAGTTTGGAGAAATGCTCACAGACTAGAACCTCAATACACGGCTGCGTGGTTCAAAAGCAGCAGGTTTGTGCCACAATTTGGCTATGTTGAAGTAGATCGGCTAGGACGGCCGGTATTTGATGGAAAGCTTGTTGCAGCACATTCTTTCAAATCCTGATGAGGCTTTTGGCTCTGCAGGTAGCACGTCATAAGGCTAGGTGTGGCAGAGGGTGCTGCGAACAGCACCACCCAGTTACGGCTCACCTTTTTAGTGGAACGCGGGCGCCAGCATCTCCTGAGTGGAGATGCTGTCGGGCTTAGCCCAAAGACTCCGTGTCCTGGCCGGTAGCATACGTCAAAATGCTGGCCAACTTGTGGTGATGCTCCCAGCGGGAGGGGTACTTCTACTACCAAGTCGCTCCTCTTGCCCGATTGAAGTGCTGTACAGCGAGGCTAGAATCCATAATCTCTTTATAACCCCTATAATCCCTGTAGTTCCCATTCTTCCATTATCCCTATATTAACCCCAACATACGCTACACTGGTTAGAAATCTGGTTATGTTGCTTAGATTCTGCTCGTGTTTCGAAGCATGGGTTCCTACATCCTGGTAGGCCCAAATTGCGGTACGCCATCATTATTACCATTATTACGTACTACTATTAAGAATATTTCTATTCTTATTGCTACCATGACTATTACTGATATTACTACTATTAATACGAACCCTTAAAACCGTCGGCTCAAGCACATCAACTTGGATGTGTGCCAGGTGAATTGTAGCTGTAGCCATCCAGAAGCGACTGGGTGACTAACAACTGGGGATGCCGTGCATCAGAGATGTGCTGACTGCAGCTCAGCTTGCAATGAGTTATGAGACTCATAGGGGTTGCAGAAACTTGCATCCATACTCCTTGTAGTAGATGATAGCAGTAGTAACCATAGCAAAGGCAGGGGAAGTTGAGTTAATAGTTTGGGACCTCGGAGGTTCCACAGTGCTTCTCGTATGGCCTGTAGAAATGTCCAAACAAACTCCCCCAAGACTAATAGTTGCTTCTGGCATATGAGCCACAAAGCTAGCCAATTGTAGTTTGAGTTATTGCGTGACACTTTTCCAGACACTGCTTTCTACTGACGAGAACTTGAAGTTATACATCTACATGATCATTCTGCAGCCTCGTACCCTAACGCCGCCGTGTTCAGATTGCACTTTGCAACTGTCAAAGCTGAGCCTGGAACCCTGGTTCTGCCGATTGCTACGGTGCCTCACATATTTTGCTCAGCCTGAACCCTATACAAACGAAGCGGAGCAGGAGATGGGGTTTAGGGTTTAGGGTGATACTACTCCATCATATTTCGGTGTATGTCCCTGCTCGAAAATGATTCCCCAACTCTCGTCGATCTCCACACAAGCAGCCACCGATCATGCGCCCTGAAATCCTTGCACTTGCCCTAGGGCTCCAAATGGCCCGAGGTAGGTATAATCTATAGATTGGGTACTGCCCCTTCAGTAACAGTTGGATAGTAATTATATTATGGTTATATATAGCCCGTAATAGGACCCCTAATATAGACTGTTACTGGGTGGGGGCAGTACCCAATCTATAGACATGGAGCCCCAGGGTTAGCAACCATAATCTCCTAAGGTCATCCGCAAACTTGCACTGACCCACCGCCGAAGCGATCCATAAATTCCAAACGAAAGAGGACATTAGAGGGAGACAGAGAGAGGCGTATGCATCTGTGAAAAGTATGGGGGGTTTCCCAAAAAAAAAGTACATTTTTGGGGGTCCTCAGAATAAGGATCATAGTATTCTGGGGT
>CAJNIZ010044527.1:30990-73444 GCA_905231905.1 Symbiodinium pilosum | reverse complement strand
GTTGTTGTTGTTGTTGTTGATGTTGTTGATGTTGTTGATGTTGATGTTGTTGCTGTGGTTCATGTTGTTGCTGTGGTTGTGGTTGTGGTTGTGGTTGTGGTTGTGGTTGTGGTTGTGGTTGTCGTTGTCGTTGTCGTTGTCGTTGTGGTTGTTGTTGTGGTTGTTGTTGTGGTTGTTTTTGTAGTTGTTGTAGTTGTAATTGTTGTTGTTGTTGTTGTTGTTGTTGTTGTTGTTGTAATCATATCAGTAGTAGTATCAGTAGTAATAGTAGTCATTAAGCAGGATAACAAAGCAGTAAGTATGCAAACTTGTAAAGTAGTACTGTACTAGAAGCAGCAATAACCGCAACATTTTGTAGCAGCAACAGGGGCTGTAGGATTTGTACGGCAGACGAGCTGCAAACCCTTCTGACCCACATTTGGGAAGTAAGGGCTACGGGTGGAAGTAAGCTGAAGTACTTCATACTGTGCTGCCCTTGGTGTATCTAATCGCGTTTCAAATTTTAGTGATGAGCGGGGAAGCACGAAATGCCAGCAACGCAAAGAATTGTGGCTGCACTGCCACTACTGCAGCTCAGGTGAGGTCTCTGGAGAAGGAGACGGAGGCAGCAGAGGCCGTTGCTGGGTGTGGGCTGCAAAGGTCTGGTACTTCGGGAGGAAGATGGCAGTAGCGCACGGTACGGTTTGGGGGCCATGAATGAAGTCTGACAAGCTGTCCATGTTGGGTTTCCAAGGGCCGCGTGCAATTATTGTTTACCTTCAGATGCGAGCGGAGCACACAAGGCAAGCCGCAGAGCGCTTACATGTCGGTCACATAAATGCCTGGGCATATGATGCCAGCCCGAAAAGCCATTCTGCCGTGCAAACGCGCACTCCACCAGCAAAAGCTGCAGCAATAAATTGCAGGGCTGTCCGAGAGGCAGGCATCCAGGGTAGATCTAGAGGCAATACTAATACCGAGTTAGTGGAACGGGGCATTGAACATTGCCCCATCAATCCTACAAACTACCAACTTTGCTGCCGACTGCTCCCTAAGCACTAAACCCTAAACCCTAAAACCCTAAACCCTAAAACCCTAAACCCTAAACCCTGAACCCTAAACCCAATTCCCCGCCAGGCCATGGATGAAGCCAGGCGTATCGGCCTCATGGTGCCTAAGTATGCGGCCGCAGCTGCAGATGCCGCGGCTAGAGCATCGAAGCTTGACTGAGACGGGTTTAGGGTTTTAGGGTTTTAGGGTTTAGATGGGTTTAGGGTTTTAGGGTTTTGGGTTGAGAGGAGTTGTAATGGCAGTAGTAATGGTGGTGCATGACGGTGATGGCCGCGGCGCCGGCGCCGGTGTTCAGAGTCTGCGGTTGCCGTTTTGGTGCAAATTGCCCTGGCTTAGAGGCTTAGAGTGTAAGAGTCGAAGCCTTCGGGTGAGTTTTAGTGTCCCTCGGCTAGTCTGCGGTGGAATTATGTGATGTTGATACGTTTTGCTGAAAAGCCGGGTCGTCATGTAGGCTGAGGTTCTGCAATTGTAGATGCAAGAAGACTCCAGTCACTCATGGGTTCATTTGCCTGTGGTTCCGTGTAATACAAGTTTGGGCATACCTTGTAGTGAGTGAGTATTCACATTCAAGGCAACAAGCACGGTAGCATCACTGAGCCCAGGATCTTGGGATCCCAGAAATGGATGCCGCCCTCGTACCAGGCTGTTCCAGCCATCAACGCGAAGCGACGCTCGGTACACCGCTACCTACCTGGACCCTGGATGTCCTGGCTTTTTTGGGGATAGACCCTATAGCTATACATAAATATCTACGCAAGACAGAACCTACAAAAGGAAGGACATCCAGGGTCCAGGTAAGGGTTTCTCAACGGCCTTGGTTCCTATTTCGAGTGTTCTCACAAAGCGTGTGGGAGGACGTATGAACGCACCAAGCGTGTCTGCTCATCAATGTGGTTTTGCGTGCAGGCTATGTTTTTTGTGTTCAAAATGTTTCTTGCTGCCGTGCAGCTGCTACATTGTACATTTTACGTTTCTGGGTCCGAGTCCTCTCGCCAATTCTCTTTTGTTACCCAGCCCCTTTGAAGACATCACACGTGCCTTACTGGATCATATGGGAGCAGAGTCCCAGTACAGCAGTTCTCCAAGTCCTGCACGCACGGGTTTGTTTGAGACAACACTTCTCGCCTAAATTAGACCGGGACAAAAGGTGGAACATCAGAGCGCCCTACTAAGTGGACCACTTTGAAGGAAGTGGTTTTCCTGCTTAAAGCCGACAATAACAATGGGTAGTTGCGATGGGTTATACTCAGTTCGACATTAGCATTGGCGCAATCCCCTGCAGTCTGCAAGTTTGGGGAAGATACTCGAAATCCTAAGTTCGGGTTTGCTGTTTCATTCCAGGTCTTCTACACTCAAGAGCTCTGCTTCTGTGGTGCCTTGGCCCAAGGACTGCCGTTCCCAGAAGTCCCGGCCAGCGCTCCCTATCCGGTGCCTGCGGCTTCGCCCGTGGCCTTCGCGCCAGCATCGGCACCGGCAGCTGCACCGGCTGCGTGAGAGACATGGGACCATAGCGTGCCAAGCTGAGCAAAATGAAGGCGACGATTTCCTTGAAGTCGTTGGGTTCTACACCTCCTCAGTAGGCATACCTGCATTTCAGCAGCTGCTGCTGCTGAGAGATGCTGATGTGCCTATAGCTTCCTCCCAGCAAAGTGCTGCCGAAGTGCATCCCTTTCAAAACTCACCCTGGGTAACTGACGTCTAGATCGAACTCACGGCTTGTGGATGCTCAGAAGCCAAAGGCTCCAGCGGCGTGTAGCTAGTGGACTTGATCTTCACGACTGGCAAAGCAGCCTTGCAAGCTTGGCCTTTCAGATTCCTTCGACTTTGTTGTCATGCTATCGCACTCGACAAGTCACTTGCAGACGGAAGCGGCTCATACGGCAACATGGAAGCTCCAAGCGCAGCCGCGATGAAGGTCTACTCCTCAGACATGGTTAATTTCAAGGGTTTTGGACTTCGGGGGAAATCACCCACGGATCGCTAGGATACATGAGGAAAACCGGGCGGGGCGGGGGAAACATTTGCGTAATGGCCATTTTGGGAAGGAGGATGTTGAACATCTATCAATTGTCTTCAGATAGTTTGACAGTTCGTACAGGCACGGGCCAAGCACATGCGTGATTCAGGTGGTGTAGCGAGGGCCAGGTGTGAGTCACACCGAAGCTTTGCTGTAGCGCTTGGATGACTGCGCTGTGTTTAGTGGGAAGCCAGCAAGAGCGGCAGCGCTTGTTGATCGCAGTCATTTCAATTTGCCTTCTGGTCCCGCGCCCAAATGTGCGCAGAATGAAGCAGCAGCCAGGAAACATCCACTGGTGTACGTTGTTTCCCTTGCTGTGCTATCAACACTGTATCGCCTGCCCTGTGCAAAGGAGAGGCCTTTCGTGCAAGTACATGCTCACTCGATAACCGGGCCATAGGACGCAAAAAGAAATTGAGCTCCGTAAGCCAGACCCATCCCTGCACGATATCCTGTTGACTCCACGCCTGTACTCTCTGAGATTGCTGCCGGCCCTGCAATGTGGGCACCCAGCGCAGTCAAGTGTGCAACTGAGCTTGCGGCGCCAGTTGTTTGCAGTATGAAAGCAAGGTGGTGTGACTGTCAGTCCTGATGCTTCAGCTGGTACTAGAGTTCAGGAAGAGCGTAAAAAGAACAGTTTCATGGTTTACAGCGTGACAGCAGCAGCACTCATAACGGAGTAGCAAGGTTTCGAGCTTGGGGTTTTAGGTGAGGAGCGAGTGGCTTTCAAAGGTACTGCAGGACCGTTGGTGCATAGTAGTGCCTGCTGTCATAGACCAAAGGAGGCCCTCACGCAATGCCTGAAATACCAAGCCCTGAACTGTCCATTATACGTTTGATCAAAAAGCCCGGTACAGTACCAAGCAGACTCCGCTTCTGGTTTCCTGTTTTCTCAAACGAGAAGACTCCTTGAGAACGAGACTGCTAGCAAACGCCAAAGCCTACCCAGAACCTCTAAAGGATCCCAAAAATGGAACCCGCTAGTAATCCCCTAGTTTCCCGTTTCCCCAATGTAGCAACGGGCTCAAATTGGGGGGTTCCCTTTTTTGGATCCTCTAGGGGGTCTGGGTATAAGAAGGATGGAGTTTGTCTAATTCAACATGAGGGTGGGGGTATTTCAAATAGGGCTTAGGGTTTGGGGTTTAGGGTGTCGAAGCCTGACCCGATACAGACAACTTGAGAAACACCGCGCATTCTGAGCTGGAAGTTCATTGGGATTTGTCCAAGGTACCTCATCTTATTGCCAGCAGCTCAGGGTAGTAGCCACTTACCAAATCATTTCAAGTGTCCTGCCCCTAAACCTGGATCCCAAACCCTTTGCTGCCTCACGAGTCCCGTAACTCGACACATAAACCCTAAACGGCCCTAAGCCCCTGTCTTATCTTCACTCGAATCCTTAAACTTAAGCGCCTGCATCCCTGGGCCTTAAGCCGAGTTTAATCCCGCAACCCTTCGAAAGCCTAATCCCTCACGCTTAATCCTTACCTGGACCCAGAGAATCCATGAGTTACTCATCCCGAAACTCTCTGCCATCCCACGCTGCGCAGCATCCCGACGAGGATCAGCTCGCCAACAGGGGTCTGGCGAGACCCAAAGGCGAGATGAGAGCCAAGAAAGGATGGAGAATGGAAACAGTCAGGGTTCGGGCTTTGGGTCCAATCCTTGGTAGGGGTTTAGGGTTTTGGTTATCAAAGAAGGGCTCGAGATGAGACCTTCTGATTCAGGGGAGACATGAACTGTTAAGGGGTTGGGAGGGGGGGTTCTGAAGGGAAGGGATTAGTTGCTGAAAATAATCTCTGGGTAGTCTGGAGAGTTCAAAGACTTCTGGAAAAGAGTGTTTTCAAAGTCTCCAAAAGTCCTACATATGTTCTCTCTTGCCTGTGTAAACTGGGCTTTCTTTAAGACATGGAGTGGGCCTTCACGACAATAAAAGCATTGAGATCCGCGAAATTCAGAAACCTTCATCAAGAGCTGATCGGCTGATCCCCTGATCCCCAAAATCCAAATGACTCTCAGCACGTAGACCGCACATTCCAATATCCAAACCCCAACCTAACAACGACCATGCCCCTAAGCCCTCAAATTCCCAGAGGTGAACCTAAACGTTGAACCCTAAACCTTCAACCCTACACCCCAAAACCTAAACGTCTAAATCCCAAACCCTTAACCCTGAAACCTAATCCCTAAAGAGTAGCTTCCAGCTAATTTTCCATTATCCCAATACAACCCCCAATATATCCTTTTATAGAATCCCTATAAATCCTAAACCCTAAACCCTAAACCCCAACCCTATATAACTCCCTCATAACCCCAAACCTTTAGCTCTATAGGTTGCCACTGCGGCGCGGCAGAGCTGTGCCTCCAGCGCTGGATCCGGCCTGGATGGGGGAAGGGGGTTTAGGGTGTAGGGTTTAGGGTTTAGGGTTTTAGGGTTAAGGTTTTAGGGTTTAGGGTTTAGGGCCGTAGCCATTTTGGCTCAAGCCATTGTGGCTCAAGGGCCATTTCTGCTACGAGACCCTAGCGGGTGTATTTGCCAATTAATTCTGAGTTTCCGCAATCGCTGACGCAATGGCCACAAGGAAGCTCTACTCCTGTATAGCCTATTCTATTCGTTTGGCCAGCAAGGAAGGCCAGACTGACACTGCCAAGTGTTTGTGGGATGCCCTCCATGGCCTGACTCAGGACAACAAGCTTGAACGTCAACCCATCTCGTTGTTCTCGGCTTTGAACTTGACTGAGTCGCAGCAGCCGGTGTCACCTGCTGCGGTGCTTTTAGGATTGGTCTCGGCGGCTAAGAACACTGGTACCCAAACTTCGGATGTGATGATTACACAAGCTGAGTGCGTCGGTTTGCTGGAAGGCGTCATGCAACAGGCGCAGGAATCGGTGTGCGGTCTGGTAAAGTGACTTGAGAGCTTGGAACAGCAGAACGTGACAAGGCCCTCTGAAACACGTGAGGCGATGTCAATACCTGCACCTGCTTCAAGCAGTTATGTTACAGCGGGATCGCGCTCACTTACTGGTTCTGACAGTGTAGCGCCAGAATCGAACGTGCCTGTTAACTCCACTCATGGGAGCCTTGGGCGTAGCCTCCGTGCGGCCCATGTCAGTTCGGTGACTTCTCGGACTCCAAAGGCGCCACCACTCTGGCCCTTTCAGGTTGTTCTGCCATTTGAACAGACGTTGAAAAGGCTTTCGGCTGAGAGTGATGATAATGAGGTCCTCCTGCCACTTGGTGTTACTGTGGATTGAAGGTTCAAGAGTTTGATTGTTTAATTACGTCTTTTGGCGTGACTCCTCAGAAGTGGAACGCAGCTGCTAGTTGCAATGACCCCTGAGTTGTTTTGCATGCACTTGACCAGCTGGATTCCGGCAGATCGCGCAGAGCCCGGATGCAAAAAGGGTTTAGGGTTTTGGGTTTTACCCAAAAGTCGATCAGTTTGAGGTGCCTGCAGTATAGATTAGGTGGACCCCCACCCTGTAATGGTGACATATGGTGACTGTACGGAGTAATAAGGATTTGATTAGGGTCCTCTTATATTCCTATTATACCACTATTGCAGGGTGGAGGGCCTCCTAAAGTATAGATCCCTTTGTGAGACAAGTGAAGATCTTTTGGGTCCAAGGTGAGATTTCAGGTCAGGATTCAGGAATTTTCCTCTGAGAGCTGAGGTTTCAACAGTGGTTGTATTTTTTTCGTTTGGACGGCAGCGGTTGTGGATTCAAGGTTTTGGAAGCAAGAATTTGGCTGCTGCGCATGTTACATGGATGCTTGAGCACGTGACTCCGTGGATTATTGCATGCCGGTTGAGCAGCATCCAAAGGCTATGCTTTTTTGAATGGCAAGCTGCCGCAAAAAAAAGCACACAACTGCCAAGCAAGATTCAAAGTTGCCCCGTGCCCCCCCAACACTTGCCATCATCCAACATTTCCCCATCTTCTGTGCAGCGGCCAGATATGAGACCAGTTTGCAATCCTACGCATTCAGAGAAGGCAACCTCTAGAGATCCCTAAACCCTAAACCCTAACCCCCTTGGTGCAGCTCAATTTGTGGTCACTTCACGGGCCCACTCCGCCAAAGACAAGGACTAAGAGCTCTGGCTTCAGATATGGAGAAACCACAAGCCTTACCTAAATGTGCCCAGGAAAAGGGCCAACCCGGAACCTAGAACCCTAAATCTTAAACCCTACATCTTAAGCCCCAAACCTGAATCCGCCTTTCAACGCTATACGCTAAACTGTGAATGCTGGGCAGGTGCCATGGCAGCTGCCTCATCTGCCGTTGTTGCAGGTGCGGCGGCTCGGCATCGCGTCCTGGCCTCAGTCCTGTTTGGGCGTGCTCAAAACATTCAAGAGAGTCAAATGGAAAGCAAATAGTGGGTTTTCAAAATTAGGGGTGCCTTTTTGGGGGGTCGCATCAATCACAAAAAATATAGTTTTTGGGGCTCTAGATTGAGGTTCCCTATTTTGGGAAACTACCAAATGGGTAATAAGAAGGACGTACGGGTTTCTGCGTGTTATGTGCGAGGGCTTGCCACAGGCGATTTGAGCAGGCCGTGTCATCCAATTCGCTCTTGCAAGACTTGCAAAGGTTTGTCGAAGCAAGTACTTGTATTCCGTCAGCCATAGACAAGCTAGACTTGGTTCCTATGATATCCGACTTCTCGAGAACCCCTCAATAGATCTCCGGGCTGAGCTGAATTTCAGTTGCTAGGAGGTTTCATGATTGGGAAGGGTATGGAAGCGCTGAGCGATGGAAACAAAATATGCAGCGCTTTAGCTTGTCTGTCTCGTGCTGAATCACCTTCGCAATCATAATCATCCACTACCCAGCCGCAAACGTTTCATAGAGATTTGCTTAGGGCTGTTCTTTTCGAGATACTTTTGTCAAATGGACACGTGGACAACAGTGCTTAGCACCCATGGCTGACTGATGCTCTTACTTCCGGGCTTAACATTCGCCAGTGGCATGGGCTTTGATGGGTATGGCTGTTCTGTGAAATTTGACAGACGGGACGTATCACTGTTTCCTAGTGTCCAGAGCGTCCGGAAAAGTCTAAAGGCATGGTCCTACTGAGACATATGACCGCACACCCTAGACTCCGAGATTGCATGCCAACCGTAGCCTGGTTTCTGCTCAAGCAGAATGCCGGCCTCTGCCCGTCCACCGGTGCTTTGGATGAGTTTAGGTGCTTACTGGCTCTTACGGCAGGTGGTGGTCCCATTCTGTGGGAAGCTGCCTTAACTTTCAGTTTCCTAGCTTTTTGCCATGAATAAGGCTTCCGAAGATCAACCCCAACTCATTGCAATCCTTACTGTAGCATGGAGGTAGCCAAGAACCCCAGCATCTTCAGCGAGGCATAGAAGGATAAGTAGGCCAAAAAAAAGTCGCCAAGGGCGTTGAAAAGGGGGAAGCCCAGTAGCAATGGCAGTCAGTTTTCCAGGATGTATGAAGCTTGTTATTACAAATTTGCGAGACATGGATAAGAGTGCAGGTCATTTGACAAGCCTTAGTTCGAAGGAAGGAGCTCCATATTACCACAATTGGCGGCATCATTCCTGAATTTCTCCGTTGTCCCTTGAGAAACCCCATACAAGCGTTGTGCAGAGCATGAGAAACCCCTTCCAATGCCAGAGTTCAAGGCTTTTATGTCATTTCCCCAAGGGTCCAAGTACCTAATAATCATATACTTAAAACCTATACCAAAATCCATAATCCCTCCATAGTAATATCAACGCCCCTCACCCCTATTGTTAATTAAGGCCACAACATAAGGTTTCTCATGGATGATATTTACAACTGTTGGTTGGGGTTGTGTAACATAAGTATGAAGGAATTGCATTCGATGCTGCCACAGAGATCTTGTGCACTCTGTGTATAGATTCCGGAACTGCCCTGAACCCCCAACAGCCTGCAGCTTCATGGCCTATAGTTATACCTATGACTTGGGGGAAAATTATGTGAAACATTTTGCTAAGCTGTAGATAGCTGAAGGTGTAGGGGACTTAGTAAGGAGAATATATACAAATTGGTGTACAAGCAGCCCCCAGTAACTACGGAACTTCGAGCTCCATTTCTAACCTACTTGATAAGTCTCCTGTGCCTAAGCCCCAAACCCGACATGAGTTACGGACTAAAGTTCGGTTGGGGGTGGGATGTAGGGGGTTTAAGGGGGGCCCACTCAACGAACAGACATTCTAACTTTACTCCACCGCTCATATGTTGCTTTATAACCCCTGTCAAGGTTCCTATACCCTAAACCCTGAGCCTAAACCCTAAACCCTTGAAAACCCTAAACCCTAAAACCTAAACCCTCAACCCTTAAAACTGGGAGAAAAAACTCAAAACACCAACTTAGACTCAAAGATGATTACCGGTGTGGCGTGCGGGACCCAGCCTTGAACCGGACCACTCAAAGGCTTATCCCTGGTTTGCGAGGAATGGTTTCGGGTTTACAGTAAGGGTTAGGATGTAGGGTTCAGGGTTTAGGGTTTAGGGTTTGCAGCAGGGTTAGGGGTTTTGAGGCTTAAGGGTATGTTCTTATATAATTATAGTAGCGACTATACAATCCCCAATATGATGGTAGCTTTCATGTTGTTTTGAGTTTGTTTCCATCCCTCGAGTTTCTATTATCCAGAGGTAAGAGGGGGAGGGCTGGGCTTGGGGTTTAAGGTCTGGTGATTGGGGCTTAGTGGGCACAATGCAAGACTTAGCATGCTGGGCTTATGATAGGGTGGGGGTTGGGATCTCGGGTGGTTGAGCCTGGGCTTGGAGTGGATTGGTTAGGAAGACCCCCCCACCGGTAATGGTGGTATAAGAGGAACATCTGAGGACCCTAGTTACCCCTTATAGTCACCATTACAGGCTGGGGGTCCATCTAATGGATTAGTTTCTTGCTGACGTACATGGCAGCTGTCTTGTCAGTGGTTGTAGATGGTTTGCACTCTATATGGCCACTAAACAGAGATGATGCAGCCGCGAAAAAAACGTGGAGGAGTCAAGGTGCGCATAGCCTACTCAGATCCTTGGCATAGTTCGTTGTTGTATTCGCTGTGGTGTGGTGGTAAACACTTATGGCATACTACTCCTCTCCCGTATGAATACAACCCCATGCCCCCTAATAATGAATATTCCGCCTAACATATCATGCCACAACATTGTGCGTGTCTAGTCTTAGGGTGGGGCTTAGGGGGATTACGGCAAATCGTCCAGCGGCCCCCTTCGAACCCCCAAGGGCGGGGCTCCTAAGCGAAGAACCTTCCGGTTTACCAACAGACAGAATGCTTCTTTCACAGCTGGTGGGGGAAATTCCATAATTCCATGGGGCTCAGGTATATGGGGTTATGCAGGGCTTGGTCAACCAACCGTAGTTCCAACTGCGCCCTCTTCGATGTCGTGGCACGCGCAGATTGTTTCAAACTTCACCCTCAAGGTGCCTCACATCAACCCCCTAAACCCTAATCCCCTAAACCTAAAACCCTAAACCCACCGGGCAAGCTCCCGGTTCAAACATGGAATCCTCTAAATTCTTCTTGGAGGTTCAGGAAAATCAGAAACGAATTATAATGTAGACCCCTGATTAATAAACACCCCTCCTTTTAAGGACCTTAATACTAGGATCCCTATTATAATCCCCATTAAGAGGAGGGGTTTTGTTAATTAGGGGTCTACATTAACTGAGACTTATAACTGGGACTTATAACTGACTTATAACCATATCAGGGGACTTAGGGGGCTTACAAGTGGGTTATGAGCACAATTTGGCTTGGGTCATAAATAGCTCTGAACCCTAGGAGTCCCTATTAAAACCCTATAAAATCCCCAGTGGTCGGGTTGGAATTATTAACTGAACCTCCTACTAATCTGAAGCCCTGAACCCTAAAATCTGAGCACAAACCAAACCCGGCACTCTAAATTCTACTCAGGGGCCCAGCTGAAGAAGATGATTTTGATGGCAATTTGGACCAGGACCCGGACGCCATCCATGAGGTGGGGTCATGTGAGCTATAGTCTAAACTCCTCAAAGGGGGTTTATATAGCGGATTATATCTGGGACTACTATAGGGGGTTTTTAAGGGGGCTACTAGGAGTTCAGACTATAGCTCATGTGTGTTTCAGGATTCGAGTCTACAGCTTACCCTAAAGGTGCAAGGACCCAAATAATAGGGTTTAAAGGCCCAAATACCATTAATATTAGGGTATTTGGGCCCTAGAACCCGATTATTTGCGTCCTTGGACCCTTAGGCTTACCGTTTAAGGTTCAGGGTTTGTGGGGGTCGATTTTCAGGCTTTGGTTTTACGCAGGATTTTGAGATTTTTTGCGGGTCATGGGTAAGTCAGGCCTAGGTCTTTTTCGGCTAGGGGATGAGGATTTCAGGTCTATTTCTACGTAGAAATTCTATAGGGCTCTGGGCTTAAGACATGATGCCTTAATGAATTTGTTCCATCCTGAGTTGGGACCCATACCAGTTCAATGTATATAAGCTTGAGGTCACAAAAAAAGATTCTGCACAGTGCTGCTGCCACTTAGTTAAGCTCAGGTGACTACAGAGCTATTAAACCCCTTATTGGCGTTGACCTGCTTGTACCTCATGTATAAGGGGCCTTTAAGTAGCGGCACTAGATTCAAGTGCTGGATTAAGGCTTTTTGGGGACTTTCTTGAGGATGCAGGGCACGGGTTGGAGGTGGCCAACTCAGAAAGCCATTGATCGATACCCCACACAGAATTTTGGGTTTAAGGTTTAGGACTTAGGGTTTAAGGTTCTCAACGTCATACAAGGAATGCTGGCCTCAAGACAAAAGTAGAATCCTCCTTGACGAGGCTTCTGTATCATGAAGCAACTGGTTGCATAGGCCTGCTTCTCTTGCTGCCTTCCATACTGTGGAGTCATAAGCCTGCAGTTCGGCACGCACCAAAAGCAATGTCACTTCAATGCCCTTGGACGTCCGAAGTACCCCAAACCAAGAGTGGGATCACAGCTGTCCACTAACCCGAAATCCAAAACCGAAAACGTCATACAGCCACCGCAGACACATGCCAAAACGAGATTGTGATCACGCCTGCCCTTTTTGTCTACTCACCCTGAACTGAAAGCCGTAAACTCAACCCAACTGCCACTAACAGGGGCCGACATATAATCACCAAGAGTATGGTTCAAGATTCCTTGCACTGCTACAGTGTAGGGTACCGTGAACAGAACTCCATTTCTTCTGGTAATGATTTAAGACCCAAAACGGCCCTAAACACTAAACCCAGTTCCCATGAACCTGAGGTTGAGGTAGCCCGCCAGAGAATTCGGCAGCTGACCCATGAGCAAGAACGTGCCGCGGACTACGAAGGGCGGCTGGCCAGGCGAACCTGAGTTTTTGTTCTGTTTATATAGGATTAATGAAATCTGTGGATTATATACGGTTACGTACTCAATATTTGGGTACTTTTGTATTTTTGGTCCTGGTTGGTGTAGTTCAGGATTTGGGAAGCATATGATCATTGAGCACCGGGAGCTTGCAAACTAAAGAGCTGACACCACATGGGCAAAACCGAAAACTGCAGTCAGGGTATGATCCTACTGTTGATGAACAATTTTGGTTGCCAGATCCATTATTTAGATGAAATTATTAGCCCTCAAGCTAGGATATTAATCTAAACAATCTGAACCATAGAAGGGCTTTTAGGCTCTGTTATTTAATTAAGTGCTCTGGGCATCTCTAAACATATGGCTGTGACCAAGAACATTTGGTTTTCAACAGGCTTGGGAGGCCATTCCGCGACATAGGTTTGGAGCTGAACCTCCTAGCTTGCGACAGGCACCTCTGCAACAAGGTTCTTTTGTAAAGCATACCTGCGCCAATCATGCGCGACAAAGGTATGTAACAACAGGTCGCGACAAAGGGGTATGCAACAGGGGGTGGCGGGGGTTGGGGGGGGGGCGCGACAAAACAGGGTTTTGATTCACGGCCGTATGTTCTTGCACAATTGCCAGCTATGTTGCAGCCAGTTGTAAGCAAAAGCAAATTACGTGCAAGAAGCTGCAAATGAGCTGGGCTTCTCTCGATTACTCCCTCGAGCCAAGACGTCCCTCTAATTAATCTATTTCGAATATGTTATTTCATCTGAATACTCTAAACCATAGAACTGGACTGTGGAACTGGACTGTGGTTTCCATCATCTAAGTGATCAGCACTCACGCGTGAAGTGGTGTTTTTTCGAAACGTTGTTGTGGTGAAAGCCTCAAGAAGGTCCTCCCCCACCGAGTTCCACTTCCTTCTAGCTGTTCAGACCGTTTTGCAAGGACAAAAACAGTTGCCCTAAGCATGAGACAAACCCTGTCGCTGCAGGAAGCTCCAGAAGTTGGATGCCGATCTAGCTTCCAAGCGCGAGGAGGTTGAAGGTTTGCAGAGGAGCGAAGTCGCGAAGACGGCTGTCAATTCTGCTGCCCCTTTTGCTTGGGGAAGGTGGCCGAAAAGAAAAAGCATATATATATATATATATATATGCATATGTGTATGTGTATGGTGGGGTGGGTGGGGTGAACAAGGCTTGGAGCTCAACTAGTTTCCTGATCTTGCTGTGAGCTTCTCACTGTCGGGCTTTGTGCAAGTGGGATCCAATACAATTGGATGCTTAGGCTTCGACGGTGTGCAGCCATTCGCTAGGTGTGCTAGCCCGTTCTCGGTTACACCTTTCTTTGAGATGAGAATGATAAGAAATTAAATCCAGCCTGGAAACGGTTGTGGTCAGTGTGCAGGGTTTACAGCAGATCGAGGGTAGGGATTGACGGTGCCCGGGGGGCCCTTCAGGGGGTGCTCTTTGCAAGAACCAAGCACCCTTCTGTATATGCCTGGAGATCCAACAAACCTTACGCCCAAAAGGCGTCTGAAGTTGACCTTCTCATCTCTGCCGCTTCATTCGAACAGGAGCTTGCGCCTAGAAAGGGACAAGTTCGCCGAGGCGTTTGTTGCCCATAAGAGCTATAGTCTAAACTCCTTAAAGGGGGTTATATAGCGGATCATATAGGGGAGTACTATAGGGCTTATTAAGGGGGTTACTAGGACTTTAGACAATGGCTCAATAAGTTAAGTTTCCGGTCTCATGATGTGAGAGTTTCCAGAACTTGGATCCTTCTTCGGGGGTGTGCCGAGTACTGCTATCGTTTCATTTCAGGTATCAAATCGGACCTGTCGATGGACTTTGGGATTATCCAGGGATGACAACATTTTAGAGACTTTCTGTGAGGTCTCTGTGGGGGTTGTGCCACAGATGCACTGCATTACTCCGTCCCAGGTGTCGCACATGGTCCTAACATCCTAGCATGGAGAATCATTTTCAGAAGGTCCCTGTTTGCTTGAATGGAACCGCTGGACGAAAGGTAGCCGACCTGTTTTGTATCGCGCTCATGGAATTTGTGCCTCCCTTGCGATTCCTACTTCGAAGCTTGTGCACGGGACCTGCAGAAACTGGCTCTAACCCATCCTGCTCTGTGCAAACTCCCTGGCCAGGAATACAAGAGCGAAAAGCGGGAAAGAGAGACGAAGGCAACTACACAAGAAGAGCGAATCCGGGAATACCTGACAGAGGCCTGCTGGGTTGAGTTCCCCCAGTGCTGTCCAACACGACCAACAACATAAGAGCTATAGTCTAAACTCCTTAAAGGGGGGTTATACAGTACTATAGGGGTTATTCAGGGGGATACTAGGAGTTTAGACAATGGCTCATAAGAGCAGCGTTTTAGGTTCCAGGGGTCAATGAAGTTTCGTAGCGTTCCTGGCAGTATGAGACCGGAAAGATGATTTCAAGGATGGAAGGAGCAGCCAGAGCCAGGTCGTCGCATGTGGGCCTTGGAACATTACCAGAACCTTTACAATACACTATGGGAAGTTATCAGTAATAAAAAGAAACGTAGAAGATTCAGTGGCTTTATAGAATCTCATGCAAGAAATTTCTAGCGCGTGGAAATCAATTTCAGTTTTTTGGGGGTCAGGGTGGGGCCTAGGAGCGCTCCGCAGTCTGCAGCTGTTCCCAAAGGGTCCATGTAGCTATATGGTATATACTTAGGGCCCAAAGGGGTTCCCATATACCTACTCTAAGGGCTAAGTACATACCATATAGCTACATGGAGCCTTTGGGGTTTGGAGCTGAGTTGCCAACGTTACCATGAGGTCCTGTACGCCAAGCCAAAGCAAAAGGACAAGAAAGGTGAATTCAATTTGGATACAGTGCTCGTGCTGCTTGGATGTGAAAAAACCATTCCCCTGGCTGTTTTCAGGAATTCCTTGGTACAGTTTGCAAAGGTGGATGCGTATGACCGTGTGCAAAATGCACAGGTTTAAACTATTTATATGGTTGGCGGCTGGGAGTTACTCAAAATCATCTTTAAAGAATGCTTACTCGAGACCCACCAAAAAATCCCAACGGAATTTCCCCCGCGCATCCGCATAAATTAACCCCCATACATCCCTAGGATCCCAAGGGGCAGGTAATTATAATAGTAATAGTAATTATAATAGCAGTAGCAATAGGCTTTTTGGAAACATTCCGACGGACATACACATCTTGAATTGGTGTTTCTCGAAGCTTGTGGAGATCTGCTCCTGGCGGTCGGCCATCATCCTCCGACTGTCCCATAAGAGAAGAGCAAGTCCCCCACCTGCCCCATATTCAGACAGATTGCTACAGAATTCCTGATAGTGGAAATTACGGCTTCCAATTGCAGATCGGGGGTCTGACAGGTATTCTCTGCACTTATGCAAAAGGCGCGGGAAATGCGTTCTGTTTGGCATCGCACTGGACTGAAGAGATTGAGCCCTTGCAGCTCCCAATTCCCCTTCGAAGCTTTGGCAACAGCGCTTCGGTTATATCAAGTCATGGATTCATGGCATAGATAGGAAACAGCAATTGTACTTGAGAAATGTGAAACCTGACATGAACAGTACTGGTTTTAAGGTTGTGGGCGTGCTGTAATCACCTTCAACCCTTAACGTAAAAGCCCTAAAGCTTACAATCCCTGAATGATGGTGAAGTAGAGACATTCTTCTAATGTAGGGGGGTATTAGGCTATGTATATATATATATGTATTATAATGCCTACAGATCATAGGCATGACTCGGCATGCAGACCCTTGGAAACAAGTCGCCTAGAACCTCAGGCCAAGACACCTAGCCAATTGTAGGGGCCTGTCTACTACTATTGTTGATACTGAAAATCCTGCATGACCTTAGTCTACTATAACCCCAGAAATCCCAAGGCAAAGGTACTTAGGGTCATGCAGGTATCCACTGTATTTCTATTAGTATTAGTTTTAGCATAATTGCCATCAGTACCTTTATTGCTCCTATTATGAGTATCATTATCACTATCATTGTAACGACTATTGCTAGCATGATCAACCCAAACCATGATTCACCCTAAACCCTAAACCCCTAAACCCTGCACCCCTAAACCCTGAACCCCTGAACCCTAAACCCTAAACCCCTAAACCCTAAACCCTAAGCCCTTAACCCCTAAACTTTCCAGGAATCTAGAAGCCAACTATTTCGGCCCCTACAGCAAAGCTTCAAACCTGAGGTCTTTTGTGAAGCCGAATGAGAGCTTCAGATACAACCTTGCCTTCCGAGTGGACTCAGGAGACCCCATAAAAACCCCTTGTTAGGGATATGTAGGTACAGTAGGGGGTATTTAGGGATATGTGAGGATATGTAGGGACACCAAGGTAGACATATACGGGAATACAGCCGGGAGCATAGCAAGATAGCGATGAAAGGTAGGATGTATACTTCCCTACTAATATGGAAGCTCAAAGATGCTTTGCATGGATTACTGCCCTTTCAAGGGGGAACCTACCAGCTTCTGTGGTTGCTAGGAAACGAATAAGGTTTAGGTTTTGCAAGGTGTTTTAATGACAAGTTGTGAGGGAGAACGGTTCTTTCCTGCTGCGGTTGTACGCTTAGTTCGTCATAAATGGCCCGGGGGCCTTCCTCCAGGTATAAAACCTGGCATTCATTAGTTGCACCTAGGTGCCTAGTTGTTTTCCCTTTGAAGATTGGGATGATTGTCAGCGGAGCCACCGCACCAGACCATCATCTTTAAGCAGTTCTAGCTTTCAAGGTAGAAGGTGCATGTCCCTCCAGATACAGTAAAGATAGCGCAACTCTATGCCTCTTATCTTGCAGAGCTATAGGCGCTCCGATCCCTTACACCCCGCTGCTCTATTGTGGTGATCTGCAGTGAGTTTCCGCAGGAACCAATGTTGCACAGCTGCGAAACAGTGCTTGCAAGCAGCTTGGCAACTAATTTCGAAGGTTTTGACCCTACTTATACATATTGGGGTTATGTAGGGATAATGGAAAAGAAAATGGAAACTACTACATGATAATAGGGGTTGCAGTAGGGAATAAGAGAATAGGTTATATGGGGCTTATATGAGTTCAGATCCCGGAAACGCCTTGTTTAAGTAGACCCAACCACTAAAACAGAGCATCGCAAGTTTCCCCTTTGTCGAAACCATTCAAAACCCACATTGACCGGAATTGGTTTTTCAATATTCAAATAAGTCGCATGGGCGAACGGCGAATGATCTCCCACGGCATGCTGAATTCCATAGTCAGTACAAACTTAATACAGAAGCGTTCTAAAACATGTAGCAAGGTGTATTGAGAGAAAGTTGGACAACAGGCTGCAACTCCTGAAGCTGATTTTCCCACCTTCACTGCTTTTGCGCGGAAACTGTGCGCGGAAGCAGCGCCCGACGAGGGGCGCTCGAGAAGAAAGGCTGTTAACAACAGGAAGAGTCAGGGGGATCCCCTCAAGGGTTTATACTGGAGGAGCGGACACCCATCCGCAAGACCCAAGATGCTTAGATTTAGGGTTCTGGTGTCCAATCGCCCAGCAGATTTTCTTTGTGGATGCCAGGCACCTGCCACTATAGACAAGGTTTTTGATGTTGAGCCCTTCCTTGCTTTTTGCATCCGACCCAGTTCTTGCCCGATGTAGCTAAAGGAATGCTGTTTGCACTGGGTTACAATCCCTTTCATTTAACTCTATCTCCCTCACCACCTAATAATAGATAACCCCAATATAGGACCGGTAGAATGGAGGGAACAGTTATCAGAATCCAAAATGAAGGGGGTGGGGAGGTTTATCATAAGGTGGAGGGGATTAGCCAGCTCCTCGAAAATCGTGGCCTCGCCAAGACAGTCTTCTTTTTGTTTTGCCCCATGGAAGGTATTGGGGCGTGAGCCCCGACAGTTTCATCTTGTGCCCTGACTGAACCTGGATATTTGCGCCATTCTCTGGGTTGCTGTCAAGGAGCTGAAGTTGACAATTTCTGATAGAAGGGAGCCATATCATCTACAATGCTTCCTTACTCTGGTAGTCTGATTCCTGTTCCTGAACAGCAACCCAGTTTCAGGTTTTAGGAATCAGGTGGCAAGGTTTCAGTAGGAGAGGTGCGTTGCATGTGTTGACAGCACATGGTAGTGTTTCAAAATACTTCAAGCGGTCAGAAGGCAGGCTTGCCTTTTAAGATTAGGATGGATCCCCTTTTTATGAGAGTATTTTCTTTTGAGGCATGCAGCAGAGGTGAGGCGTGAATGTGCAAACTGCTAGGCTTGGCAACCTAGGTATGATGCATGTGCATGTGTAGAGTATACAGTGGCTTGGCACCGGTCGAGATCTCAGCAGACAAGGGCCGCAGTAAAACAGAAGCGTATTGTCAATGGTGCTTTCTCAACAAGTGGATCATAAAGCCTAAATAGTAGTTTCCATTTTCTTTTCCATTCTCCCACTAGAACCCTAATATATAACCCATCATAGTAGTTTCCACTTTCTTTTCCATTATCTTTATATAACCCTAACATATACCCTATTATGGTCGTTTCCACTTTCTTTTTCCCTTATCAAATAGAACAATCCTCACACGTTGCAGACGCAAGACTTTACCCTTGCCCCTTCGTGCCATTGCCGTCATCCCCAGGCGTACAATGGCCAACAACAAGTGCCAGGACAAAGCCTTTTTTGTTGTTTATTGTAATGAGGCTTGTTGTTCTAATTTCTTTGTCTGATTGTCCTGCTGCTTCTTCTCACTTCATGGACTTGATCATCTGAGTTTTGAGTCGTGCAGGTTCCATCACGAGACCCCAGCCCTGCCATTGTGGTTCGAGTTTGTTTCAAGATTTCGCGCGCTGCAGAACTGCAACTTGCTGTTGGCGCAGGGCTTGTTTTGCTGATGGATGAAGACGACCCGGGGGTTGAAGAACTGGCCTGATCTGTCATTTAGAGTCTGTCTTGTCATGCAGGAGCACTCTGTACGTTGCGACTACTCGTGATGCAGGTGAACCCCGCACCAACTGATGGTAGCTGTGTTGCTAGACCAGTTTGAGTGCTTCGGGGATAACATTATTCTTGCTCCTCATTTTGGCTGCTGCCGGAATTGAGGGGACTTCGTGCCTCAGTTTTCGCAGTCCTGCCCGTACCGGCACCTGTTCTCCAAAGACAGGGATTTAGGACCCCGGGGTCAATTTCTATAGGGGCCTTGGTGATTACCAATTACCAATATTATGCTCCTAGGTTCATTATACACCTGCAGCTGCGGGGTACCTCAAATAGACCTCAAATGCCGTTCAATTTTCCCGGTCCGTAGACTTTCATACAGCTCTCCTGCCGCAGGACGACAACAAAGTCAAGGACCGCTGCGACGGCCGTGCTTGCGGACGAACGGTCAGGTACTGAATCTCTGGAATTACTGAAATGACCCCCGGTTTCCTGAACACGTTCTATCTTAGGTGGATCCCCCACCCAGTAATAGTGACTATAGGGGATATTAAGGATTATATTAGGGTCCTCATATATTCCTATTACACCACTATTGCAGGGTGGGGGGTCCTCCTAAGTTCTATCCTATGCTTGCTTAGTCGTTGTAAAGAGATGCAATCCACAAGGTTTGTTGCAATGATCCCAGTAGAGTTGACTTGTAAGCACCTTGGCGCATGCTATGTTACTACGATCTTACTTACTACTACTATTACGATTACTGCTATTCGCATAATTATCCAGTTATAAGTATCGTTACTCATATTCTTCTGATTGATGTCGTTTGTTCTTAGTGGTTGTAGGTTCAGCTAGGTGAAGCCCTAACGGTCTCAAAGCGAAAGCGACGTGCCAACCCGTGCGTGGCGCAACTCTGCAACCCTAAACCCCTAAACCCCTAAGCCCCTAAACCCCTAAACCCTCGACATACATCCTCAAACCTAAGCTCGAAGCTGATGCCCGAAACCCTTCACAAAGTTGCCTGAGCGTACTGGAGCTAGGGTTTAGGCTTGGGTTTAGGGTTTAGGCACCAAAGGAAGCCACTGTAGGCCGCACTACCGAACTGTTTCCATGATTGGGTGTGATGCTGGAGATCTTGCTTTTGGCGTTCAGATGATGCAGTGTTGCATGAAATTAAGTAAGGACTCCAGTTAATCTTCTGTCTGTTTCAAATTTCAAGCTCCTAAACCCCAAACCTTTAACCCAAACTAAACTCTATACGTCAAACCTTCGGATATATGGTTTTTAGGAGGTAAGACATGGCATTTAGTTCCGTTCTATTGTTTCCAGGACTGCTTCAAGCAGGGCGAGATAGCCCAGCTCAGGCTGTTCGGGCAAGAGCACAACGAGTTTAGGGTTTAGGGTGGAGCTTCACCTGCCCTGAGGATCCAAGTACCCAATAGCCATATGAGCTATAGTCCAAACTCCCTAAAGTAGGGGGTTCGATAGGGGACTATTATAGGTGCTATGAATGGGGATACTCGGAGTTTAGACTAGCCCATATACTTCCCCAAATCCTGTACTACAATTGCTAGTGCCAAAATCCCAAGTACCCAAATATTGAGTACATGGACCCTCAGGGCTATATACAGGGGATTCCAAAAGTGGGGCCCCAGTATGGACCCCAACATACTAAACAGACGGGAAATGCAGTAATGCCCAGTAGACTGGGTTGCTGGTAAGGAACTTAAATTAAGTTACCATAATGGGTATATATAGTCAATAATAGGGTTTCCCAATATAGTAACTTAATTTAAGTTCCTTAACAGCAACCCCGTAGTACGGATCCACCATCTCGAGGCCCAAAGCATATCTTCATCTGGGGAGTTCTTGAAATGGGCCATACACAAGTCCTAGGTCACCATCAAGGAACTTAAGTCAACATGTCATAGTTTAGGGTTTAGGGTTCCCTAAACCCTAAACCCTAGATTGCAAAGGATGGGCTTTCCTTGTTATGGTAAGTCTTAAAGAGTTGTTGAAAGGACCCTGTTTTGTTGGGAAGCAGATCTCTCCCAGCCAAAGCCATCAGAATTCTGGGCCTGAGACATATATGGTTTTTTGGGTACTTGGATCCCTAGGGTTTAGGGTTTAGGGTTTAGGGTAGGGTGTCCGACCTTTCTTTACCACCAGAACCTCTGAAAGTACTCACCCGCAACTGCGTCATCATCCGAAACTTCTTTAATGGACATTCCTTAAGATGAGGGCCCAACAGCTGCAGCAGGGATAATGCATTATGCATCCCCTATACCACCATGTACGCACACCCATTCATTCAATCCCCCCAAACTCCAGAACCCCAAATCCTGACCCTAAACCCTAAACCCTCAAGCCTGAACCCTAAACCCTAAAACCCCTAATCCTGACCCTAAACCCTAAACCCTAAACCCCAAACCCTAAACCCCTAAACCCTAAACCCCTAAACCCCAAACTCCCTAAACCCTGAAACCTGAACATGCAAGGCTAGAGATGAAGCGCGAAAGTTCCGAGCCGCCTCTCGAAGAGGAGCTGAAGGCACACGGTTTCAGTTATGGGTACGGGTTTAGGGTTTAGTGTTTAGGATGGTTTAGGGTTTTAGGGGTTTAGGGATTAGGGGTTTAGGGTTTAAGGGGTTTAGGGTTTAGGGTTTAGGTTGCGGAATTGGTATACCTACAACCCCTAAAAGCCATATAGTATTCCCCACTATCCCCATGATTAACTGCCTACTTTAAAGGGACTTTAATGGGAATCCCAAGAAGGGAACCCCAAGAATATAGTGGGAATATAGTAGCAATGTACCTACCAGGGTCCTTACATTCCATTATATTCCTACTATATTCTTGGGGTTCCCTGTCTGGGGTTCCCATTAAAGTCCCTTTAATGGGTACGTTGGGGGACTTGGTAAGTAGGCGGTTAATAATGGGGATAATGGGATTACTATATGGCTTATAGGGGTTATAGGTATACCAAGTCCCCCTGACCCTCCAAATCAGGGTTTAGCGCTTCAGGTTGGGGCAGAAGCAGTCCCTTACATTTTCATATGGACGGGTCGTCCACATGATCGTCTGGGTAGGGAATGTGACAGTTACCTGGTGTTTTGGAAGGGCTGCAGTGGCGCATAGTGGCGCAAGTGGTTGATCATGGCATGGTCTGTCAAAGTTCGTCGCAGGCTCTGCGGCGTTCCCCCTTTTGTTCGAGCCGAGCTATAGACGCTGACTCCGTCCAAGGGCCGCGGGCCACATCCCCATGGCCTGTCCCACTAGGTATGCCCCTTAGTCCTGAGATACGAAAGTAAGACGGCATTTTGACAAAGCCGCCCAAGGTTGTCATCCTGGTCCCAACCCCCAGACCCATCCAACACATGCCTTGAAGCTTCCGCATGCGCAGGCAATCCAGCCAAAGACCAAGAAGAGGTGGCGTCTGCATGTCAAATTCACATAGAATGGAGTCAGGTATTTGTTGATGCCATTTTCACATTGTTGTGGTCTTATGATGACAGCATTCATAGTCTATCCTCCTGTCGGCATGATGTATAGGTTCTTGTCCTTGTAGGATTCGAGGCTTACGGCCATAAGGCCAGAATGCTCAGGTGATGTCAGCGCTTTTCTTTGTAAACATGTTTGTTAAAATAATCCATATTATAACCCCCCATATAACCCTATATCTCCCTTTAGAAGGACCTAGGGTTTTCATGTTCTTTTCCATTATCCCTATATAACCCATTCTTTGTAAACATGTTTGTTTCAGGGATCCTTGGGGTGAGTCTTCCTGTTGCACGTTCAATGCAGAAAACATGTGTAACCCCACAGCTTTATAGGTTATACCCATCAATTAGGGGGGGGTAATTCCTACTTCGGAACTAAACTGTAGGTAATTAGGGTTACAGGTAGGGCTTCTTTCAAAACAGGGTGTCCTGGCACCTGAAGGATATATTGCAGTTATATAAAGGCCAGGGGGTATGGGGTCCGTCTTGAGGATCCTTTTGGGGTTGTAGAATAACCTAGGGCAGCCCCTCAAGGACCACCCACTTGGCTACGAGGGAAGAGGGCCCTAAACCCTAAACCCCTAAACCCTAAACCCCTAAACCCTAAACCCCTAAACCCCTAGACCCGAAACCCTAAAGCCCTAATCCCCTAAACCCTAAACCCTGAACCGGGTCTGATGCAGGGCTGGCCGGCCCAAGAGTGGAAAGCCACGCTTCAATGCAGAGGGAGTGGCATGGCCAGAATGGGTTTAGGATTTAGGGTTTAAGAGTTTAGGATGTAGGGTTTAGGATTTAGGGCTTGGGATTTGGGATGTAGAACATGGAACTTAGGGTTTAGGGTTTAGGATTTGGGGTTTAGGGTCTAGCTTTTGGTTCAGCGATCTGAGGTTTAGCCTGGGGGGGTTGGGTTTTTACTTGTTGTGAGTATGGTAACTACACGTTCGCGAATTGGTTATTGGTTCCAGCTCCGCCTCAAAGTATTCACGAACCCTCGACTAAGAAAGATTAGTATCAGTGGGTAGGGGACGACGTGCATGCCTCGACAACTTGAACCTGGGTCCTCGCTAGAATATGGCACCCTGCATCATAACATCTAGGACACCTGAAAGGGGATCCTGTTTTGTACGCAGACTAGCATACGATCTTCCTGTTTGAGCTCTGACCTTTTGCTGTGGGTACGTTTGTGAAGCATCGGTGCCCCAGTTGGCCCCTCTCTACACTTTCTATGTAGCTATTTGAGCTTCTAGGGCAGAGTATTCCGGAATGTTTGGGGTTACCGAAGAGTTTTCTGGGTTTGGCTCCCAGCCCCGCGTGCCGCCTGCTTTGTCTCACATGTCACCTTCCAATTATTCCGCGATAGGAGTCTAATGGTTTGGATGTGCCTGGCAGTTTCCGTTTCATTTTGCATTTGGTTCTCCATTATTGCAGGTAATGTCCCCTATACACAGTACTTGCCCTAGCTTGCCTTGGTGACTGCTAGCTGGCTGCATGCGATTCGCAGCCTGAAACGATGGCAGGCACTTTGGGCGTAGGGCTTGCTGATGGAAGCCTTCATGCTCATGGATCTTAGGTCGAACAGATCCAGAAGTTTGGTGAGAACTACGCCAACCAGCTTAAGAAGAGTCTTAGCAGCAGTGTGCACTCAAGGCAGTGTTTGGCCATAGTTGCATGCCGTTTAGATGTTTCTTCACAGCGCAGCGTGCGGCATTTGCTGCCTGGATCGGAGAGTTTCAATTTGGTCTATGGGATGAAGTGTGTGGTGTCTTGCAATGGTTGTTGTCGGGGATTGGCACCACACTGCAGTATGCGGCGGAGCTTTACCAGGAGACTTAATGCATATGAGCGGCTTCCAAAAAATGAAAGGGTGTCTTCCGTGAGCCTTACGAAATGTGATTCCCACTTCCTCGATTGTGCAAACAAACCCAGACGACCCTATCGAGACTATATTATCCATGCGTAGGAGAGTTGGGATTTCTATGGGGCTTATCTGTGCTGGGGCAAGTATAATGTTCGTTACATCTGCAGATACCTACGGGAGTAACCCTCAGAGAGATGTTATTGCGTAGCCCCTTTGAAGTCACTACATGATTCCCTACCCTGGCATGCGAATTCATCAATAATACCTACTTTGGGCCTCAACGAAAGCTTTGAATGGTGCCAGCTTTGGGTCATCTAGATGTGTAGGTTATGTGGGGCTTCAAGCCCGGTTTCGACTGAGGATGGGCGGCGTCTACTTCCTGCTGAAGCTGCGCGACACGAAGCCATCGGAGCACACTTCCAAGATCAAACTCCGGAATTTGATTGTGTATGCAACTTTGGCCACTCGGACGCCCCAAGTTATATGCGCTTCCGGTTTTGGCCCCTTAGGGCCTTGGCTTTATGTAGAAAGTAGGGCAAGCTATCTCTAATGACGCACGCCTGAGTCTCGCGTCACAGAACCAAGCTTTAAGTTTGGCATCAAGGTCCTCCCGTGCTTGTACGTGCCCTTCTCCAGCACTATCATTTTCTAGTAGCGAGTGGGTTGTTTCTCCTTGCTGTCCTTCTTCATGTTTTTTGAGATTCTTGTTTCCTACAGCTTGTCCAAACCACAGCTGCTATGTTGGGAGGCTGCCTGCATTTGTGCCGTGGGAATGGGCTACTAGTTGGAATTGTGCATCACCTTGAGTTGTTTGAAAACAAGCGCCTGGCCAAGTCACCCGTCTTCTAAACCCTAAACGCTGAATCCTGCACCCTGACCCTAACGCCCCAAGCCCTAAGCCCTCAACCCTAAACAGAATTTACCAAGAGAGTGAGGTGGCGCTCTCCGTCTACGTGTACATGACTCGAAGACCAATTGGTGAGGCTTTCTGGTGTGCAAAGGGAGTTCAGGCCGCTCGACTACCATTCCTTCCCTAAAGTCTGTTTACGGTTTAGGGTTGAGGAGTTAGTGTCTGGGATTTAGGGCTTAAGGTTTAAGGTTTTCCGCGTTGATTCCTCGACTGCCAGTCTCGGGGCCTTCAAAACCCTTTGCATCAAAGCAACTAAGAAAGGTGAGGTCATGTGCAAGTATACTTCCCAGAAGGAGGCTACATGGGATTTCCCTTGAGTACACGAACCTATCTTGGAAGCCAGTATGTCGAACCGGCAGCCGCTATGCCAAGCCCGCAGCGCCGAAACCCTGATGGGGGCCTTGAACCTGACATCAAGTTGTTTGCCCCGCAAACCTCTGCAATTGCAGGTATACTGTATACAGCCCAGTATGACTGCAGCCTTCATACTCTGAATAATCTTGCCGAGGTAGCCTCAAGCCCCCTGACCACATAAAGGCTTCACAATCAGATTCAGGCTGCAACTTACGTGGCTGATGGTTTTGTGCAGTCCCCAGAGGGTCCACATATACAACCATTAGGGAATTGGGACCCATAATTCCTTCTATAGTATGGTATTTGGGGGCCTAATTCCCCAATAGTTATATAAGTGGACCCTCTGGGGTCTGGTTGGATGAAATCACGCAATGCCATTTGCAATCCCAATCTCCTTGGTGAGCTGCCTTTCATAGCACCTATGTCACCCAGAGGTCCCAGTCACTGAGCAACCTCCTTGGGCAGTCCGGGCCCGCGGGATTTTGGGGCCTAGGTCTTGGGGTTTTAGGGTTTATGGTTCGGGGCTTGGGGCATAGATCTTGGGGCGAGTACAAATTAAGAATTTGATGGTACTGTGCAATTCTCGCAGAGTCCAGTCTGGAAGGCTTCCTCAAGGGCGACCAAGGGCAACCCATACAATCCCACCAGAATGCCTGTGTATGCCTTGGCTTCTTTAAGGCCCAACATGTCAGAATCCCTCCATGCCACCTCTTAAAAGGATTGTATAGGCTCATAGGGCCACTTTTGGAGATTCCATGTGAATGTGTGCAAGACCTTAAATCCCGAAACTTAACCCTGAACCCTCAACCCTAGACCTTAAACCCTAAACCTTAAATAAACTCTAACCCCTAAACCCTAAACTCCACGTGTAAGAAATCGAGGACTACCTGTTGGTCTCTACGCCAATGCCAGGGGTGGCGGCCACATCCTGCACTGGAAGCTCGGGCCAGGTTTAGGGTTTCAGGGTGTGAGGGGTTCAGGGTTTCAGGATTTTAGGCGTTTGAGGTTTCAGGGTTTAGGGGTTTCGGGTTTAGGAGTTTAGGGTATTACCCTCCTCAAGAAGAGGTGAGACCCTATATACATTAATTTTAACATAGTGTATGTATCTTACGAACCCCAGGTATATATTGAGATTGTAGGAGGAATTTCGAGCAACTCCAATATAGAATGGAAAAGAAAGTGGAATTACCACATGATTCAGGGCTTCTGGTTTACGGCCAGTTGATGAACCGCCCCGCCCCACAATACTTATACAGCATCGAAAAATGCTGGGGTGTTCAGTATTACAGACTGGGGCATTTTATTGGGGGGGGTGGTAGAACCCATGGTATGCAACATATTCTAAAGGGTTTGATGATAAGGTTCCTTCGGAATCATGGTGAGCGTATATATTTGATGTCCAAGTTGGGTGTATTATATATAGCCCCACCATGCATGGTAGTTTCCAAAAATGGATTCTCCGTATATGTCACCCAAATCCTACGGTCCTTAGTGGGGGGGCCCCACAGAATGGATCCCTACTTTTTGGTTGCCTAAACACACACGTATGCGTACACAAGAACGTATGTATATATTTATATCTATCTCTATATAGGCATACATAGGGGCTATGTTAATTGAAACTGTGAAATACACCGAAATCCCAAGCAAGCCAAGCAAGCGCATGCCATGTCTTAGTAAGACATCCAATGGTAAGCAGCTCATGGACGAGGGTCTTACTGTTCATATGGGCTATAGTCTAAACTCCGTAAAGGGTGTTATATAGGGGATTATAGGGGATAGTAAGGGGGATACTTGGAGTTTAGACTGAACTACTTAGCTAGACTTTTTCGCTTTGATTGGCATCAACCCACATCTATTTCTGGCCTTACAGGTCATGTATCACAGGTTCCTTGTCATGCAAACCCTAGCTTCTGTTATGACATGTAGATTCGACGTGTAGAAATTGCAACGAGACGATTTTTGGTACACAGCTATTTTCATGGCAGAAGCCAAGTATCTCTCAGGACTTTAGCCGTGATCTTGCTATAGAAATCATTTCGCTCAAGTATCACTCTACTCCTACAACTTGGGCGCCCATCATTGTTCTAATGACCATGAGGGAATCTTTCATCATTCTTGCACACCCCGTGTGACACCCCCTCTGTCCACTCCGCGCATGCATGTTTGTGTACGCAACAATTCACTTCCTGAAGCTTTAACCTAAATGAGCCATTGTCTCAATTATTTAAACGGGTTATATCAGGCCTTCTATGGGGGACTACTATAGGGGTTACGAAGGGGGATGCTAACCTAAATGGCTTAAGCCTTGATTCCCCAACTTAACCCTAGACCCGAAACCCTCAACTTGCCCCACCCAGGAGAGCTGAAATACGATCGCAGGTTCTGCGTGCCCAGTTTCGAGGCAGGCTTGCTCGTTATATAATAGGGTTTGGGGCTATATGAGCGATAGTCTAAACTTCTTCAAAGGGAGTTTATATAGGGGATTATATAAGAGACTGCTATAGACGATATTAGGGGGGATACTAGGACTTTAGACTATAGCTCATATATTTGCGGCCGCGAGTCAAGAACACTGGGTTTGTAACAGGGTGGGGCTGCCATTGCACGGCAAGCGCTTGGAACAAAATTTCCTTGCTTGCGACGTCCTGAACCCTACCTTAGGCACTCCAACCCGCAGCCAGCCAATCTCTATAGATACCACAGTAAGTCCTAAAGTTCCGACAGCTTGTCCACGTCTGAGTGAGTCAGAGAGCACACTAATCTAAGTGCTCTTCGCAAGCTCATGTCAGGTAGGGCCGATTCTTGTTGGCTTCCCCAAGAATCAGGTGGGGTACAGGAAATAGGCTCCAATATAGTAGAGCAAATTCTAGGGATCCTTTAACCAAACTACCTTCATCCCACCTTTTGAGACCCCTGAAAGAAGCCACCCTGTACATACACTCGACTGTTCTCCAGCAACCCTGCACTGCGAGGGTCCAAGTGGGTAGTTCCCAAAATTTTGGGCGCTTTTGGTTATAGATTATACATTACGGCACCAAATTTTTAGGGGTACCAAAATGAGTTCCTAACCTTGGGCCCAAGTACGCAACAATCATGTATTTGCTCGAAACTTTGCTACTGTACAGCCGCTGTTGCCCAAATCCGAGGACCCCAATTATTCGCCCTAAACCCTGAACCCAACCTTTAGGGATTTGGACAGTCCAAAGCCGTCATAGACTCCGACGCAGGACATCCAGACCCGGGAGGAGATGTGGAACTGGTTCAACTACACCTTTCCTCAGGCTCCCCAGCTGGACTCCAGAAGCAAGACTTTGGTTTTAGGGTTTAGGGTTAGCGTTTGGAGTTCAGGATTTAGGGGTTCAGGATAAGGGTTTCCCCTGATTGTGTCATACCCTTCCTCGGTGAGTGGTCTAACGAGCATTAAGTGGACTTTAACAGCCTGTAAGCTGTTGCCCAATTACAAGAGTCCAAAAAAGCTGTCACTCTACTTACGTTTCAGGTAACCCGAAACGCAACAACCACAAAAAGGAGGCCCGTTTCGGCGGAAGCGAGCGTTTCCAGTGTACACGGGGCTGAGTCTATGATGTGAATGGGATTACGTTGCAGTGTTTTCGATGTAGGTCTCACATTTTGTGGTTGTGTTGGACCCAGGTCTTCTGGTCTGGTGCAGACGAAAACAGCTTGCCAACCCTCTCCAGCTACAACGTGCTGCTGGGATATGCTGCCATTCGCGTCCAGAACCTGGCACGCAGTTTAGTAGAAAATTAATCCTTTAGGGGTTCCTGGAAATTCCCCGGCAATTACCATATTGGAGCCTCCATTTTCGAGAGGTTCGCAGGGTTTGGGCTAATAGAAAACTCCCTAGTATAGCACGGGTACCATAGTTGTTATGAGGGGGTGGGTAGTATCCATACTGATATGGTGGATACTAACATGGAGGCTTGCAAACGCTGCTGGACGTTGAGGCCTAAATTGGGATTGTCCTGTGTGCGTGTCCTTAGGGCCCCAGGACAGCGGCAAACAATTTGGAGGGATGGTCACTTTACGGCCTTGCTGCCTGCGGGTTGATTGCTTGAAACTGATGTTGGATTTAGGGTTTAGGGTCTAGGATTTTTAGGGTTTAGGGTGTTTAGGGCTTAGGACTTGAGATCTATCTGG
The DNA here is from genome assembly GCA_905231905.1 of Symbiodinium pilosum. Taxonomy (NCBI): domain Eukaryota; class Dinophyceae; order Suessiales; family Symbiodiniaceae; genus Symbiodinium; species Symbiodinium pilosum. The sequence goes on along the minus strand of CAJNIZ010044527.1, from coordinate 43,328 downwards.
CGGGTCGTTTTCCTTGCCGCATTCCCAACTGCATCCAAACAAGGGGGCCCAGGGACCCGCAAGTGATTGATTCCTGTCCGCCGGAGGAACGTGAAAACGCCAGTTGGTATGGAATTCTGCGTGCCTTGGATCATGCGATGAGATCCTGATTGCCCACAGTGCTGAATTGTTCTACTCTTTTGGTTTGCTAGAGGTTTTGTATTTGTCGGGGCCGTGCGCAAGTTTGGTAGCAGGAAAAAGGAATTTGCACGCGTATGGAGTGGCTCTGGGGCTTCGGTATCATCAATCTACTTTGGTCAGGAGGAATTTGGGACAGGGAGATGTGATCCAACACTAGGAAGTCTTAAATCCTGAATCCAAGCCCTAAAGGTCCAAAGTGTACATACTCCCCCAATCCTTAATAACGGATGATCGTATAAGAATCCCAAAGTATATGATTATTGTATGATGGACCCTTAGCGTAAGGTCTTGCTTGCTTGCTCCTTGCACATGTGCGGCCCGTGGTCTCCAGCGGTTCCCCTCGGAGCACTGCATTTTTGTCCCTCTGCATCACCCCCAATTAACCCAGGCTGTATTCAAAAGACTATTAAAAAAAGGAATTCGGATTTCTGGGGAAGATTATCACCCAGGTAAGCATGTGCGTGACTACTCAAAAGAGCTGGTGCCACAGTTGAAGCCTCGTCTGATGTTCCATACATCCCCCGACATCATGCGTACTTAAACAGGAGTTTGTGACCGTGTAACCGTAGTAAACCATGACATCCTATAGCTCCCCACATCACATCTACGTCAGCATGATCACATCCCCTAGCACCATTCAACCCTGACCCAGACCCCCGATTAATAGACCCCCTCCCCTTAATAGGGATTATAATAGGGATCTTAATATTTAGGCGCTTACAAGGAGGGGGGTTATTAATCATGGGTCTACATTACACACCGAACCCCACTACTTCTTGCACTCACGCAGGTTGAGAACAAACAGCTGGTCGATGCGTTGAATCTGGGCCTGGAAGGAGACTTGGCACTTGTGTTTAGGAATACAAAGCTTGTACCTGTAGTGGTTACTAACCCGTTACTAATTCAGAGTCATGGTATGACTAACTGACGACCTAAACCCCGAAAGTGCAACATGCTCGCCACATTTTTGCGGTCAGGAGTGAACATCACCTGCTTTCCTCGCGCGGTGACGGCCTCCACTCAAGAGACTTCAACGCTTGCGGACGTTGCATCCTACTGGCAGACCTTGGGCTAAATGGCAGGGCCCTTTACCATGGCTTTCCAAATTCAGGGATATGTTGCGGGGAGGCTTTTCTAGCAGAGCCTTCATTCTCGTATTTAGTGACATGTGCAAGTTCCAGCAGTAAGGGGGCAACTCCAAACCCTCAACAGATGGCTTCTGTGATGTATCTGAGTGACTCCTGAGTCCCCTCCGCATAGTAGTGGTGAATCCCGCCATCCTCCTAAGAAAACGTTTCCCGTATAGTATCAAAATACAGTTTGGGGAATACTACATATCATTTGGGGCTGGGGCTTTTATCTACCATGCGAAGTCTCTAGAGCTGCTTGCCTTTACAGATCTATGAACCATGACCTAACCTGAATCCATTCTGGAGTATGCAAAGATCGAAGGGCCCCAATACAATACAGACCCCAAGATCCCTAGTATGGGGACAGCCAAAAAATGACCCCGCATCCAAACTCGGAAACGCGCAAAGTGTGACAATGCGTGTAAAGAGAGCAGCAGCAGGAGGAAGAGGAGGAGCAACACCAGCAGCCGTAGTAGGTGATAGGTAGTCAGGCAGGTAGTTAGATAGGTAACCCTAGGGCTCCAAATAGCCCAATGTAGGTAATATTTACAGACTTCGGGGCCCAATGTAGGTATTATTTATAGACATGGAGCCCCAGGGTAAGTAAGTGAGCAATTGTAGGAGGAGGAGGAAAAGTAGGAGCAGGTGGAGGAAGGAATCATAGAAGAAGTAAGCACGTAATTAGCCCTAAGAAGAGACAGACACAGCATGACGGCACATTAGAAAACGAGCACAAAGTAGTCACACCTGAAATACTGTTTCGGGTTGCCGCAGTAGGTGGGCCTGTTCAGAACCACGCTTGCTAGGAACGTGACGGCTTCGAACAATCAAGATGCCGCGGCGAAAGTGCGGGGCATTAGCAACCCCGGCATTTTTAGGCCGGCGACTGAGCATTGATAAGGGATTCTTCAAAGTCGTGGCTCCTCGGGACCTGAGGGACTTGTAGGGATTGTAAAGGGCTCTCGCGGCCCTTAGGCAGAATTTTATAGAGATTGGGTAAAGACCCATATGTCTGCTCACCCGCCTAAGTTTGATCTCTCTCTCTCTCTCTCTCTTGGTCTGTCTTGGCTTTCTGACTGAATGACTCCCTCTTGCAGCTGTCCTGGTGACTACCCTAAACCCTAAACCCTAAACCCTAGACTGTCTATGGGCAAACCTTGGCGGGCAGCATTGAACGCAATGCCCACCTGCGTTGTCTACACGGCCATGTCAAGACCGAAGAATTAAGGAGGCGTCGAGCTTGGCCTAGGGATCCAAGTATACAAATAATACATACTTTGGGCCCTAAAGTCTGCAAGTATTACCTACATTGGGCTATTTGGATCCCTATACATCCCTATAAACCTTTAGTTTCCATGTCATTATCCATTTGCTTTTCCATTTGATTCTCCACTATTAGGGTAATACATTGGGCTACTTGGTAGTTTCCCAAAAATAAGGGGACCCCAACATAGACCCTAATATACTATAGTCCTTATTATGGGGATCCCCAAAAACCATTTGATTCTCCACTATTAGGGTAGTCCCTAAACCCTAAACCCTAAGGGTAGTACATTGGGCTATTTGGATCCCAAGGGTTGGTTCAACCACCAACAGAATGCTTCTCAGTTGACATCTGGGCTCTGCTTTCAAAGGCTCAGTCCTGGGATCCCAGTCCAAGTGCCTGAACTCTGGGTTTGTTCAACATCTGGTACCATAGAACTTTCCGGTAGGGACAGAGCGCGTGAAATGTGCTGGCAAGCAGGCGTTCTTCTGTCCACCTGTTTTTTCAAGTAGCGCGCGACGCGCTTGCCAGGCTGATGCTTTCCGGATGGATGGGGATTGGCCGGTGTTCTGGGTTTGTATTGTCGGCACCTTTCCCTCAGGCCGGGGACCTCTTAACATCACCTGCTCTTTGTAGGATCTGAAAGGAGTCCCCGCTTGCGGTTGAAGGCCCAGGATTTTGGCCCGAAGCGTCCAAACGGAATTTGGGTGGTAGGACCTGTAGTAGGTGTTGTTGCTACCGGCTTCAGAATGCTCGCATGTGAAAAGTGGGAGGCAAAATGCGTGGCATGGCTGGGAGAAGTACTACGAGGGGTAGCTTTGTAATATCCGAGGGTGCTGCTTGCCTCGTTTTGAGTGTGGTTTGTGGGCGCGACCTGAGGTCGGCGACTGAAAACAGAGTGCCTTGGACTTCCAATGGTTGCGTGTAAGAGGTGGTCACGAGCCTATCGAAGTCGCGTCTTCTATCACCCATCCCAAGCTACTAAACGGCCTTCAACCCTATGCTGGGATGCTTGGGACATTAGCCGTCCTTGCCGTACTTGCTTGTCGAATCCCCGAAGCCCTAAACCCTAGAAGAGCGTCCACTGAAAGGACAAGCACGGCATACGCACCCTACCTGGCCGCGTCGCTGACTATGATGCTAGCGGCTATAGTGTCGACTACCGCATGACTGTCACAAATCGAGCACTGGCCATGGAAAACTATGGATGCTTGGTTGCACTGCCTTTAGTCAGTACCAGAAAATTCAGAAGACGGTGGCAACGGCACCAGCATACTGGAGCAAAAACATTCAGGTGATTCCCGGCATGAGGCGTAATTCAGGGTTTCCTCCCTGAACCCTAATCCTCAAACCCTAAACCCTGGCTCCATCGGCCTGGTCATCGTCAAAGCATCCGCCTTTTCAGATCATTTTCAGATCGTTGCTGGAAGACTCTGTTTGACCCTGCGTATCCCTGAGGCTCCAGGGATCCAAATATTTTAGTCCCCCTTAAGTAGATAGAATATGGGGTATATGGGGGTCTTCTTAAGTATAATATGCCCAAAGCCATATTCTATCTACCTAAGGGGGACTGTAGGGATTTACGCGCCAATTACCTTTTAGGTTCTAGTATTTTGGCCCAAAATTAAACTATTTTTGAGTCCTTGGATTCTTAGGGTATATCATGATATGTCAATTCATGGGGTAAGGCGTTGTCCGCTCACCGCACCTCTCACAGGGGCTCAGAGGCCCGCATCTCAGGTGTGGCTGAAACATGTAATCACCTCCCCTAATATAAAACCCCCCATCCCCCTAATATTAAATATCACCTTTCTGGTAGCTGGTATACTCAAATAATACATGGGGACTATTCAATATCAGGGGGAGGTGTGAAATTCTTTGCCTGACTCTCACAATGAGCCCTCCTTTGTATCCTCGGGTTTTGGGACCCCCCGCACCTGTTGGGTATGCACAAGTGCTTCTATCCTTTCATTTTAACAACATAGAGAGTAGTCCGGAGAATGAACACATCACGTTTGAGCCCGAGACTTTGCAATAAAGAACGATACGTGGTAGAGAGCAAGAGCGGTAGCTGTGGGAGGTGACATGCGGAACCTCGGATTACAAGAGAGGTACAGGTCAATGGTTTGGGTTTAGGGGATGACTGTCGCAGTTTGCCCTCAGCCTGGCGGTGTCTGGCACGCTGCCAGGCGTTCGTCCACCAAGGTCGTATGGCTAGCGGCCAGCACTATAGTTTGTCATGCCACTCATGCGGCCTCCGAGTTATTATTAGCATCAGAAAGAAATCATCCCAAATCTTTCCCGAGGGGTCCAAGTGCCAAGTGCTAATTTGATATGTACTTCCCTGAAAGCACCACAACAATTCCTATGTGGGCAAATCAGAAATCTCCCATGATTGGGTATTTGACTTTGGGCCCGTACCTCCTCCCAAAGCCTTGAGCCCCAAATTTTGTAATCCTTACACCCTAACCCCCCCAAATTTTGTAATCCTTACACCCTAACCCCCAAAAAAAACCGGCCTTAAACCCTAAGCCCTACACACCCTCCGTTATCCGACTGGTCCTAACAAGGGCCCGACATTTTGAGCAATTACATGCTTCCTGGGTCTTAATTGCGGACCCTTAATCAGGTTCCTAGGATCTCATAAATTAGATCCTAAACCCTCAACCCTCAACGCTAAACTATATGAAGGTGTACCGGGACCCCAGGATTGAGGTGTTTCTCAGAGCATGCGATTGTATATCCTCCGATCACCTCCCCTGCCCCCCTTAAAGGGATGCACATTATACACAATATATATATATATACATATGATTGCATATGCAGACAAAAGGGTATATGGAGGTATATTGGGCTATGTACCCCTATCAGAAAAATCCCCCCCCCCGCCACAGCACCGTTCGGGAAGAATTTAACATGAGGGGGTGCAGGAGTGCAGGGGTGGGTGTATCATTAGGGACAAAATGAATCCTCTGCCTGCAGTCCCTCTGCGTCCTGGAGTACGGGAATCATGTTAAAGTGCTGCTACACTCACGTATGCCTCTATATCAACGTCTATCCCCAGGTTCTTAAAACCTCTTCTAAAGCCCAAGGCCCAATCAAAGTCGGTTTCTGGGAAATGCCGCGGATTTCAGCTTAAGGAAATGACCTGAACTTCTTCCGCTCCAGCCAGTGGATCGATGACAGCGCAACGCGATTGGTGGTGGTTTCTTTCACGACATACAACTTTGACTATGACATCTGGACCGCAAGTGTACCTTGGAATCAAAAAGAGGTTTACCCTAAAACCTACACCTTACACCCCACATAGTAGCTTCCATTTCTTGTCCCATTTTCTTTTCCATGTGATTGGCCATTGTTGGGGCTATTTGTCCCGATAAAACCCCCTACATAATCCCAATATTTATGTCCAGCTTCTAATTCTAATGGCTTGTAAGGAAGCCTTCGATGGGCACTCCCAACAAGGGACTTTTCCTGTTGTTATTATTATTAGTATTTCAGTTGCAATGATAGTTCAGTTTATGAAACCAATTAATTCTGGTCTTATTGCTGTTGCTATGACCACTACTTAAGTGATTGTAAGAGTACCCCCCAACAAAGTACCCGAGAAAGATTTGGAAGCCTGTTAGGCCTTACTAAGAGCTCCTTAAACCCTGGGGGTGTGCCTTTCGGGGGGGGTATTATTCCTGAACCCTACTAGTGCCGTTGCCATCGATGTTTGGAAGCCCTAAGCCCTAAACCCTATGTGGTGTTACTTGGGGGGCTGTCGGCTGCGTCCACGGTACCTTGCGGAATGTGTCTTAGAAACCTAGGTAGGTACATTGCGAAACGCTGGTGGTATCCATATGGTGGTTTTGAGAGAGTGTAGAATATTACCTGACTATAACTAGACTTGCCAAGCAACTAGCAAGTCTGGGGCTAACTCTGAGAAGCCATGTTGGTTGGTGAAGGTATATGTGGGGTGTTCTCCTTCCGGGGGGACATGAACATTAATTAGTCTGACCTACCCTTTAATTAACCCTTTCAGCCGGCTTGGGGTCCCCCTAGTAAGGGAAACGAACATATATGTCAGGTCATGATTCATCAGAGCCACGGGTCCCCGCCTGGAATACCAAAACGAGATACCTGAGAGATATGCACAGATGTTTTTAAATGATTCAGAGTCACAGAACATGGAAAGTGGGAATGGATAAGGACTTCATGCTGGAGATGCCAGCGGATGGTGATATTCTGCCAAGTTTCTCAGTGAAGCCCTTCAAACCGCGAATCTATGAAACCCGACACTTGGCTAAACGGAGTGAAATTCAGCTGGTTGAAAAGTAGTTGCTGAATGGCTTCACATTATCAACCTTTTGGGGCTGATTTTTTTCCCCATAAACGTTTGTGGGGTCTAGGGTTGAGGGGTTGCAGTGGAGAAGCTTGTACGCAGAAAGAGTCGAGAAAGACCAATGCATGTCCCCAACTCCACAAAACCTACATAGCAATTACTATTGCATCCTTTGGGTATGCGGACCTTCTAGGAAGTACCAGGACACGTTCAACTACCCTTAGACAGGCTGTATGTTTGTTCTACTTTCGGGGACTTGGGCTGTATATAGAGCTTGGCGGGTTCGGGGGCAGCTGTAACCCAGTAAGAATTGTACTTAGAACCAACTTTTATCAGCCCGCTCAGTCGCCCGATTTCGTTCTATTTGGGTGATACGTACTGCTTTCCACGACGTCAATGTAGGGGTTCTAAGAACAAGCCACTCTTGGAGAAAATGGAGGAGGCATGTCTTGTTCAAGCCCTTCTCACGGCATAGTTGAACTTCAGACCCCAACCATCGCGTTGGATACCATTTGATACATCCTTTTTCCGTGGATCTTGGTTTAGGTTTTAGGGACAAGAACGATTTGCGGTGCCACCTGCGAAGCAGCTCGCACACGTGTCATTGCAGTCGCGAGGTAGCAAGTCTTGCCATATTTGTGCAGAATGCGGGGGAACACCTGATGTCATTCTCGAACAATTACAAACCCTAAACCATAAATTTCCTACCAACTGGGGTTTAACTGGGAATGAGGAGACAAGATGATTCCCCGTAGGTGGGGGGATTACCCCTGGGTGACCTGAGGAGCACCTTGGGGTTCACTCCGCGACCTCTGCTTAAACGTTAAATCTGATTCGCGTCCCAACTTAAAGCTTACTGGTTCTTAGTAGGGAAGAAGCGAATGTAATTCCTATTATCTGGGGAGGGGTTATAATAGGGATCCTAATATTAAGGCCCCTTGAAAGGAGGGGGGTTATTAATCATTGGTCTAGGTTACTAAGAACCAGTACGCTGAAGGGAGGTTGACTCGAGAACGGAAATCAGGACAGAACAGTTACCCTAAACTCATACCCCCAAATTCCAACCCCAAACCTTAAACCGGAAACTTCAAACACAACGCCCCCTTTTAACCCCAAACCCTGAAGCCCAAATTGCTCCATCCTGGGGTGACGAAGCCATACACTGGGATTTCCCAAAATTAGGCGTACCTGTTTGGGGGCCCTTTTCGCATGATTTATGCATCTTGGGATCTAAGCTGGGGTCCCCTTATGTAGACCCATTTAAGGGCCTAACTATGAGGATCCCTATTATAATCCCAACTGGGGGGAGGGGGCGTTTTAATCAGGAGTCTACATTAGACCTAAAACCCCATATACCCTATAAGCCCTATATACCCCATTATAGTAGCTTCCATTTCTTTTCCATTGTCCCTATAATGTTATCATCCAGAGTACCTAACCCCTATATAAGCCTATAATACAGTAGCTTCCATTGTCTTTTCCGTTATCCCAATAAGCCCTACATAACCCCTAGGGGTCCACATTATGTAGGGAAACTACCAAGTCCTCAGCAAAGGTGAGGAGTTGACCTACACCTACGTTGAATACGACACACGGCTGATGCATAGAGATGGGTTTTGGGTATTAGGGGTTTGGGGTTTAAGGGTTTAGGGTTTGGGTATTAGGGGTTTAGGGTTCAAGGGTTTAGGGTTTAAGGTTAAGGGTTTAGGGTTTGCTTTAGGATCAAAGCCTGTGGATTCGTGTTTGTAATTTGTTTCTTGGGGATTCCGGGTGTAGTTGCGACAGGGAGGTTTTAGGTTCTGGAAACGAGGGGTGTGCCCAGGAAACCTTGAAAAATCAGACATTAAAGACATATCAGAAGCCACCCTTCAGTCTGATATGAGCTACAATCTAAACTCCTTAAAGGAGGTTATATGAGGATTATATAGTGGATTATATAGGGGAGTACTACAGGGGACATTAAGGGGGATGCTAGGAGTTTAGACTATAGATCATATAGGGGCTATTTTGATTGGCTCCCACATGCCTTTCGTTTAGGCAGTGCTCACGCAGAGGCTCTTACGTACTTGCCGTTTTGATCCATTTGAGACCACCTGATATGAACCCTTACCCACCTTTTTGGGGCACAGTCTGACAAAAACCCAAACCTATCAAGACAATAGTCGACCCCAACCCTCAACCCTAAACCCTATATATCCGTATACCCTAAACCCTGAGCCCTCTGTATCCATATAGAATCCCAAAATATCCTTTCAAACGGAAATCTGAAAGGCTGGCTTCGGGGGCTCGGAAAGCTTTTTTCGCAAAGGGGCAGTAAGTCGAGTGGTTTGGGTCAGGGACTATCCTGAAGATACGGATCTCCCTGAAAGCTAATTTTTTGGTAGTTTCGCAACATAGGGGGCCCCAAAACAGACCCCAAGACAGGATAATCCCTATTGGGATCCCCAGCAGGTACCCCAAATTTGGCAAACCGCCATATCCGGATCTGTGAGTAGGCCCCTTGGTGCCCACCAGTTCTATAAATTTGCATGCGATAAGGATATATAGTGCGAATGAGATGGATTGTGCTGGGAGTTGGGAGTTTCAATATGGGCACGTAGCCTTCTCAAGGTGGATTCAGGGGCCCTTAAACAATTTCTCAAGCCGTTGATTTTTTCTTCGGCCCGATAGGACTGCACATGTGCTTTGGTCAACTCTGGTCTGAAAGGCTTGAAGGAACCTTTAAGAGTCACATGGTGTATCTCTTTGGATGCAGGTGCGGCTGGCAATTGGCATCTACATCCTGATTTTCGTAGGCTCGGTGCAGATCTGCCACTTTTGTCCCTGCCAGACAATGGCCAGCGTTTGCTTTTCCATCACAATGTGCTTTCATGATTTTGGGGCCCTCACCTTCCCACGTCTTGATTGATTCGCATCGTAGCCCCGCAGGGAATTGGTGGGAGTTTGGGCTGGCAACTAGGGTTTTTGAGGCACCTCCCAGGTATCATGGTCCTGATTATGGGCTCCCAAATGGGAGTATCATTTAGAGCATCAGGCCTCCAGTGACCAAGTCCTTGTGGTGCACCGCCCTTTTGTTGAGGGTTACGATTGTTTGGCTTGAAGCCTGCCAGGCTGACTGCAACCTTGAATCCTCTAGCGCTGTGATTGAGCAGACTAGTGTGCTGATATCATGACCGAAGATATTTTCTGCTAGTTTCGTGCACCCAGGGGTCGCGATCTGGTCCAACGTCCCCTGAGAAAAATGATTGTGACGATGGTGCTGGTGCTCTGGTGCTCTGGTCGTGCTGGTGGTGCTAGCTGCTAGCGGTGGTGGTAGCAGCAGTAGGAGCTTCTGCACCAGCAGTAGTAGTCCTAACAGCAGCAGCAGCAGCAGCAGCAGCAGCAGCACCAGCAGCACCAGCAGCACCAGCAGCACCAGCACCAGCCGAATTTTTTTTTTGCTCCTGGAGCTGGTGCTGCTACAACTGATGCTGTTCCTGCTGCCGCTGCTGCCGCTGCTTCGGCAACGGCTACGGCTACTGCTAGCTTTACTGCTGCCATTACTTCTTCTATTTCTCCTACCACGATTGTTGTGTGTTTTAGCTGCTACTTCGATTGTGATGGCAGTCTTCTTGCTTGTATGCTCAATAGTGCTCGCATGTTCCTGAGCCTCTGGAATTGTGTTATCATGGCTACAGCTGAACCCTATGAATCGCACTTCTCTACATCAGGCGGATTCCGGATTGATGAGAAGTGTTGTGTTCTTGTTTATGTATGTACCTATCCGTAGTAGTCGCATTGTTAGTTTTGTTGCCAATTAGCTGCAGCTGGACGTTTTTGAGAGGATGGGCCGAGCGTCACCACAAGGTGCGGAACCACAAGGCAGGTGTAGCTTTACACGGGCAATGTGGCAGTTTCTCGAATCTCGAAGTAGTCACCCACTTCGGGTCCTCGCGTATTGCTGTGCCGGCCGCTGAGATTTCTAGAGGCCGCCCTGCTGTTTTGAAGCCATGTCGGAATTATGCAAGGTTGCAGAAAGAAAGAGGCAAGTAGATACTGGCACAAGGCTTTTGCAAATACTGAGTGTGGAACTTGATTTAAAGTGCGCCAAATGCAGGGACCCCAAACCGAAAGCCAACAAACATTGAATTTGTCCCTAAACCTTGCAAGCCCATGCAGCTGGTATCTAGAGCCACGAGGGTGCTTTGAGGGGGCCTTTGCTGGTTCAGAAAAACGTGGGAGCTTTTGAAGCGCAGTAGTCCCTTAACTGTATGTAAGGGTATCGGGTGCTATGAGTTTGTCGTATATTTGTGGATTAGTGCTTTCCAAGAATTACGGGTGCCTACGCGGGGTTCCCCCCTTTAAATCCCCCAAAGGGACCTCCATGATCCATAGGGACGTACTTTTAAAGAATTACTATGGGGTACACCGACTTCCCTTGGACTGGGTTCTGGTTTTCAAGCACCCTGCCCCTTTCACGGCAGTGTCGAAGGAGAACTGCTTATCTTGAGTAGTATTTACAGGGGACTGGGATTCTGAGCATGCAAGTCTTGCAGTTCTGACTCGGGAAGTATAAGCCCTAAACCCCACACGCTAAACCCTTCACCCTAAACCCAGAATCCTGAACCTTTGTAAGGAACTCACTTCATTTGCCATGGTGTTTCTGTTTGGTTCTCTGCTATTGGGGACTATAGTATTCCCAAATAAGATTCCAAAGCCTAAGCAGTCCCCAAATGGAAGGAACCCCAGAAAAGCTGGAAAATGAATCTGTTTTCAATTAACTCTAGTACAGAAAAAATCACATTATTCTGAGTCGCTAGAACATCCCCAAATGGAAGGGAATCCCAGGAAACCTAGAAAGTGGCTCTGTTTTCAATTAACTCTAAATACAGAAATCGCCGTCCTCAGAACCTCGAGAATTCACCCGGAAATTCATCCCCTAAATAAGATGCTTAATCCTAAGCAGGCCTTTGATTCTCCGTTATAGCGTTTAGTATTTCGGTTTTATTGGGGGCTGTAGTATCCCCAAGTAAGATGCTCAAACCTACACAGGCCGGCTTCTACTACCACATCTCCTTGGCAGGAATCACAGACTTGGGTCTCGCTGCTTGGCCCGTGAAAAGTACAGCCATCCACTCAACGGGTTTAGGGTTTAGGGTCTTAGGGTTTAGGGTTTAGGGTTTAGGGGCTTGAAAAAAACTGTACTACAAATGCGATGGCTGAATTCCCAAGTACCCTATTGTTACCCACACCCCCCCCCCCTATTTGCCCGCAGCATCTTCATGTTACGTGCGCATCCAAGGTCAAAGCCTCCGTATAAATACTTGGACAACTGCAAGATTACTGTTATTTACAGAAAAACAAGATACTAGCGAATGCATGCCGGCACCCATAACAACGTTCACCGATCATAACGGTCACTTCGACCACATTCACAACCACCAAAACATTGCAATAC
>CAJNIZ010044527.1:6404-30890 GCA_905231905.1 Symbiodinium pilosum | reverse complement strand
CGTTCACTTCGACCACATCCGCAACTACCAAAACACTGCTACACGCAGCACATTCTGATGAGCTGGCATTTGGTGCGGGCAAATAGGGGGGCGGGGGCCGTATTGTTAGATACTTGGACCTTTAGGGCTACATTCTACACACAGACATATACATACATAGATAGACATGCGTATAGCACCCCCCCCTCCTATATTGACCCGGTTGCCATCTCATGGTTTATTTCCTTTTCCATGCGAGTCTCCACTACTGGAAGATAAAAGCCCTAGCATTATGTCCAGCATCATGTATAAGAATGTATACCTACTCGATGCTTCAGCCGTAAAGAGTTCAGTCTCGAAGTCTTCGCATCAATTTGGTCTTTCAAGTTAATGTAAGGGTATGTGGGGCGCGTGTTGTTGCTCTGAGTCCTGAAGTTCTGTTTGCTCTCTTTGCCAATGAGCATGGGAGTACTTCTGGGGCTCTGGACGGCAAGATCTTACCATGCGATGGCCGTTGCTGACCGTTGCTGGATACATGCCTTCAGCGTTAGGCGAACCATCCACAGCTTCCTAATGTGCCCGAATCAATTACATCCCTACAAAACGTAGCCTCAGACCGTACTTGCCGCGCATATTAAGAACCGCCCCATCTTTTTTGCAGGGCTTGAAACGCAGCCTCAGCCTATCATTGACAGTTCCCTACAACTAAAGGGAGCTGTGGAGAGTGACTTGTAATAAACCCTCGTTACATGGAGTCACAGGTAATCAGCATGAACACAGGGTAAGCAGCTCAGGTGGTCTGCATGTTCATCACCCTGATCTGGCGCACGGCTACTTTGATGATTAACGCATGTTCTGAGGTGTTCTGAGGAGGTATGGTTGCTGCACTCTGAACCCTAAGCTGAAACTTCAGAACTTCATGCCGTGTGATTGGCCACTTTAGGACCCTTGTTCTGCTTTCATTTGCACGCGAAAACACTTTGCTGCTGTACACCGGAAGCTGTCGGTTCTAGATGTCGTTTGATGGCGGGGAAAGACCCTCAGATGACTTGACCGCTACACACAGTTTGAATCGTGGTTTAGGATTTAGGGTTTATTCCTGCAGGATCTAGATGGTCATTTTGCCCGGCGAGGATCGCCAAAGAAGGACATAATTGGCACGTATATGTATCTGGTGTACCTGTAACCGTCAGTACTTGGCACTAAGAGGCTCGAGCGCACTAATCCCCTACCAAGCTTGCCTCCACCTCCCTTATGATCAATCCCCCCCCATATCGTACCATCATATAGTAGCAGAAAATTTATCATTAGAGGGCGGGGGCTTCATTATTACGGAGAAGTGATGACTTGCAAGTTGCGAGGCTTCGGTCTTCGTACGCAATACCCAGAAACTGATCCTACACCTAAGAGTATTCTTGTGGGTTGCTTCCTCTTTAAAACCTTATTTTAAGCTGTATATAAGCCGAACGCCAGGGTTCCTACCTGGCAACCATCCGCCTGACACATGGGTCAGCCTAAACTCAAGAACTGTAAGTTCACACCCCTCAAGTTTCGTCACCTTCCCAAATACACGAATTAAGGGCAATATTTCATGGTTTTGGGACCCAAACCCACAAATCTCCAGGTTACAAAAGGAAAGCTGCCTGATAAACCCTCAAGCCAAAGCCTGGCGAGGTTGATTTTCAAGGACACACCACGACATATTACCTTCAGCGAGCTGACGATGTGTCCAGAACACAGGGCTTCCACTCCTTTCGCCACGGGACTGTAATTTGTGAGGGTCCTATCCTTTTGGGAGGTGCATGTGGGGGATGGACCCCCCTATTTGTGAACGCCACCCAGAGTTTCTTGACGTTTTTGAGGGCGGCCCTCGGTGTTAGACAAACACCCTGTTACCATTGGATCCTATACTAGCCCCACGCTGACAACCCCAACCCCCAATGACCCAGTGGAGTAGTAGCTTAGGGTTGTTAGGGTTTCGGAGTTTATGCTCAAGAGCGTTGGCCTTGGAGCAGTTCCGCGCCTCAAGGGGAGTTTGGAGTTTGGGGCGTGCGGGGTTTAGGAGCTTACGGTTGTCAATGAGAGTTACTCAGCATCGGGGTAACGTGGGAAATTTGGGCCGCAAGAGGATTCTGCGGGCCCCTGGCTGGATGATGGTAGGAAATTCTCAGTGTAGTTCCTATATCATTATCCTGCCAGATGAGATGAACATTTTGATTAGTAAGGACTAGTTGTTGTTTATTAGAAGAAGATAACTTTACTGCCTTCATCAAGCAAGAATCCACAAAAGCTCAATATGACCCTAGTGCCCTCCTAGAATGCTTTGATATTACTCCTTCACAGTAGTTTCCGTACTCCCATGTGCCCCAGCTTTAGGATACCCCAATACCGTCCCCAACGAAGCAAAGGCGAGATGGCCTGGAACTACAACACAATCTTCATTGTGGCCGCCGGGTAGCAAGAAAGTTGGAGGTGGTTTTGGAAGAGTCAGGATCATCGTCATTAAGGGGTTTACTTGGAGGGTCGGGGGGACTTAGTAAGTAGGTTAATAAAGGCGATAATTGGGGTTACTATATGGCTTATAGGGGTTATACGTATACTTACTAAGTCCCCCTGACCCTCCAAGTAGTGATGGGACAGAACATTCACGAAATCCTGGGGTTCTCTCATAATTTCCTACTCAGGGTCCTTCTCGTCGGGTTTTTCCTATTTGGGGGGGGCGCGCCCTCGGAATCTGCCCTGGAGAGGCCGTCACTACAAAGACTGGAGGCTAACTGGCTGTGTCAATGGCTCTACATTATTTGTGCTGTTTGTGGACGTCGCCTCAGGAGTAACAACTGTCAGTGAGCAAAAGCTGCCTGCCATACCAAAACCTTGCTTCACGTTGACGCAGCGCTCATTTGCAAGTGCATGGCAGAGGGATGCAGCGGCGCTTCAGAATGAAGTCTTCGGATGTTTGCACAAGTCTGAACTGTTTAGCGCCTATATTGTGCCGTATCAGCGTTGTACGACAGGTTGATAGGCCTCTTTTGAACATCCTAGATGACAGGAGTTGTCTTAAACTCCACGACGTGGGGCTTTCTTGGAATCAAGCCCTCCCCTTGTGCCTTGGAATATGTGGATGTTTGATGGAGGCGACCCACAACAAAAAAGGACCCCACAGTTCTGATGAGCCGCAAACCTGGGTACTGTGCCCTTTAAGGTCGATAACCTTTCTTCAGATTCAGATGTCCTTGACGCTTTCCAGCTAGTGTAGTATCAGCCGGCCTTCTGCCGTTTGGCCAGATAAGAGCATGTGATTTGAACAAGGGCACGTGCGTGCAGCAGCACATTTGCAGAAGAACTGCGCGACTATGGATGGATGAAAGCTTGCACCACCTGATTTGCAAAACACCCCAATGATTAACCCACTTTTGGGATCCCAAGTGGTGCAAGATTTCACCCACTGAAGGACGGGATTGTGATGGTCTTCCTGATGTATCGTATGATCACATTCTTCCGCTGCTTGGCTGCCCTCAAAGATAGGCCCCAAGAGCGAATTGCGAAGCTTTACCTGGACCTCCTAAAAACCCATAACAACAGCCCTTAACCCCATCATGATGTGTACATCTGGGCTACTACCCTTACTTCTTGTGAGGAGGTCCGGGTACCCCAGACCAGACTCTTCAGCGCCAGTAAGACAAGGTTTCCTAACATTCCCTTCTTAATTGCTTCAAACATCACAGTTTTTTATGGTTAAGGGGGGGTTCACAATACCCCCCAAAGTGGTGCATATTGGGGTTGTATTGAGAACCCTGTTAGAAACTATGGCGGATCGCTTTTAGTGTGCTATAAGTTCAGAGAAGGCGGGAACATGAACTGCCCAATTCTCAGGGAAGTGAAGTCCAGACATCATGGATGTACTAGTTAGCTGGTGTCCACAAGATCAAGCGAGATCTTCGGAAGCCTTGACCTAGGGATCCAAATAGCCCAACGTAGGTAACATGTACAGACTTTGGAGTCCCAAGTAGGTATTATTATATACTTGGATCCCTCGGGTTAAGTCTTATAGTAATACCACTCATAACAAAAATACGTGTACTAGCAACAATACGGGTAGTACTAGTGATAACAGTAAAAAGAATTCCTAGCTTTGTAATCTGCAGCCGGACCGAGGACTGAGCCATACAGTGTTTCTGCAGTGGCGAGCAGTGGGACAGGCCAGCGGAGATGCCACATTCTGAAGGGATTAAGGGTTCAGGGCTTAAGGGTTTAGGGTTTAAGGGTTTAGGGTTTAGGGTTTATTTAAGGGTTTAAGGGTTTATTGTTTAGGGTTTAGGGTTTAGGTCAGGAAGTCCGTCTAAGCTGGCTAGAGCTACTCGGGGGGTAGCACGGACAACTGTTATGAAGCTGCAGTGGAGGCTCTAACTCTAGGGTCCCTTGCTCTTGGAGCTGCCACAGCTGTCAAGAATATCCAAGGGGTCCAAGTGCCGTCCCGATTGCTTTACTCACATTGGGGTACCTGGACCGTGATGGATACCGCGCCATTTTTATACGTGCGCTTCATCATGCTAGAAATCCAAGAAGAAAATCAAACATGTCCCAATGAGGAACCAGAAATATGGACCCAAACGCCCTGTGTATCCCTGTCAACTCCCCGATTCCATTCCATTTGATTTCCACTATGAACTCTGACAGCCCTCAACCCCATAAATCTCTGTATATCCACCCTGACATATCCTTATATATTCCCATATAACATAACCCTATGTAACCCCACATGGTAGAATAACCGTGTAGTGAGCATAGGCTTACCTTGCTGGTACTTAAGGCGGAGTGAGGAGTGAATATAAGGGGTCATCATACAGAGTCATATGGAGGTTTTTGAAAATACGGTGCCTCTTGGAGGCTCAATACGGAGGGGGGGGTGGGGGTGGGGGGCATAGTATCCAAAAAAGTGTTGACAACACCCCCCTGCTATAGCTGTACTCAATATTCTGGGTATTGCCCACACCCAGAAACAGTTGGAGAGTAATTATATTGTTGATATCAGTTGGAGAGTAATTATATTATGCACTCCTGCGCTCGCTCTTCAGGGTTTCCAGGGAATGGAGGAGAACATGGAAACTACTAGGGTTTAGGGTTTAGTCTGTAGAGTTTATGGTTGAAGGTTCTGGGCTTAGTAGGGAGTGTCAGATGTAGCATGACGTGGCTGTTTAGAGATCCATTCATTTATTCCTTACTAAAGACCTTTTGCGTAACAGTAGCGCCTCCACTTCTTAACCCACTCACCGTTGATTCATGCAGCGTTGCTTTGTTGTGGGATTTTAGGTTGGCTGGCTTGTGAGACAAGCGAAGGCAAGTGGGCTGTGCTGCAGGAATTGCACAGGGGCTCCTTCAAGAGCTTGATTACTCACGGCTTGGACGTAAGGGAGGCTACTGTCCGGAAGATACCTTCTCTACTTCACTGCAACCGAAACGGATTACACAGCTGATTGGTCTGCTGCCACATGCCGTGAAAGATCAACTGTCTTGCTTTTGCCAGAGAAACTTGCCCGAGTGCCAGAAGATGAATCCAAAACTGAAATTCCGAGGCCAAAACGCAAGTTCCGCCCTAAGAGGTCCTAAAGCCGAAGCCCGTGTGGAACTTAAAAAAGCCGGGTTGCGTTAGAATAGAAACATGAAGAGACACGGCCACAGCATTAAGCCACGCACCTGCCAGGCGCTGAAGATGTGCCTTTGTTTATGTTGGAAGTTTTTTTTTCCTGAAGATGATGGAGGGACCAAATTATGGGTTGCACGGGGCCTTTTTTAGGCGTCCGTGGGACATTATGAGGAGAATACGCAGTGGATCTATGAGTTTGTTGCTGTTGGCAAGGGCAAGTAGCAAGCCTCAGCGAAGGGACTGTTTTCCTGTAACTCCCCAGCACGGGTACAACAGCGTAGGGCTTACAAAAGTGGTTGAGTCAATGCATCAGTCAAGTAAGTTAGCCCATGGCTTTCCTTGTTGCATGAACGATGCGTGACATGGCCAGGCTTGTTCAGGAAGCCTGAACTAGGGTTTAGGGTTTAGGGTTTGTGGTTGTTGGGACTAGCTTTCCCGTAAAGGGCTCGAGCGCAATCATCAATATGTACCTGCACAAGCCCTTTAAAGCCCATCATACATGGTCTCAAGACTTACCCTAGACCCTAAACCGCTACAACCCGGCTTAGATCAGCTGAGGTTCATTTTCTTCGCCATGATTATCGTGCCAGCCTTTGCAGGCCTCTTTGGCACTGTGGTGTCGTACACTCTGGCAATCCAACATGCAATTCCAGAAAGGGCCCCATAAATGAAGACTGACTAGTTTTTTGTCAAACGGCAAAAATCGGGATCCATATCAGATGGGCGGGTCGAACTGAGACAATGCGCTATGCTCTCATGCAGGCCCTATTCCATTACTGAGGTTTCCCCCAACTTCCCTAGCGGCTACAAACCTCAGGCAATGCCGACATGCAGAGACTTACTTACTGGCGGCTAGTAGGGAATGAGGGAATATGATCCCTCTGTATGCATTACCTCATTCATTCCCTACTAACCCCCAGTAAGCTTGGGGTTCGCAAGAAGGCATATGTTTGTAATGTGCCTTCCGCCTCTCCTAGCGGAAAGTGCATGACGCAACGTTTGATGGAACTTTCAGCGTGCTGGGTTTGGGGTTTCGGGCAAAATCATGGCCCGAACCCACCAACATAACCAAAACAACTTACTATTCCACATACTTTGGGAGGTCAGGTACTGTGAAGCACGCGCATCTGGACCTCAGTACCCTACTGGTGGTTAGGAGGGAGTAAGGGAATCTATTCTGCAGGGATTATATGTGTTCTCCTCTTCCTTCCTAACCCTGAACCCTATACTATATTCCCTTATTCCCTGCTATCAATAATAGTAGTAGTAATAATAATAATAGTAAAAATAATAGTAGTAGTAATAATAATAATAGTAAAAATGATAGTAACAATAATATTGTTAATAATAGTAATAATAATATTAATAATAGTAATACAATAGTAACAATAATCCTCAGGAAGTCACATGTTCCGATCCAGGCTTCGTCGTTGTCTCCACTATGCTGTTCGGCCGCTACATCATGGGCCACTGCCTCAGACCTCAAGGTTAGTTTGCAAGCCTAGGGTTGAGGGCTTAATAACAGGAATAATCACAGCAAGAATAAAAAGTAGCAACAAACATGATCACAAGATTAATGACAATAATAACAAGGTGTTTAGTGTTTGGGAACGCCTTAAGTCACGTGTTGGGCCTTGCAAGTCGTCCAAAATGTTCAGAGGATGTTCCGCGTGCAGACGCCCAAACATTGGCCCTTGATTCTGAGAAACCTTAGGCCTCAAACTTCATAACCCAAACCCCTACGCCCTGAACTCTACCCAAACCTTATAATCCCCCTTAAGTAGAAAGAATATGGCTTTGGGCATTTTACAATCAGATCCCCATTGGGTATTTT
Organism: Symbiodinium pilosum; assembly: GCA_905231905.1. Taxonomy (NCBI): domain Eukaryota; class Dinophyceae; order Suessiales; family Symbiodiniaceae; genus Symbiodinium; species Symbiodinium pilosum. Next base: position 23,433 of record CAJNIZ010044527.1, on the reverse strand, counting down.
ATAGTAAGATGCCCATATACCTCATACTCTATCTACTTAAGGGGGACGATATAAACCCCAAACCATGAACCTCATATGCTACTCCCTTGATGCAGGTTTCGCGAGCCTGGGGCTTTCTGCAGTGTCGTCCATGAGCCTGAGCTGCTAATGAAGGGAATACCTGAACCCTGAAAGTATGTAAAATAAGGGCGTTTATGGCTGATATTATGGGTTTGGGGTTATTATTTTGCATACTTTTGGGCTTTAGGTAGTGTAGAAGTCTGGATTGTTATTGCCATTGTTTCGTTGTAATCAAGGAGACCTTGATTTCTTTGTGTATAGGTTTCGCCTCGCTACCACATTCTAAGCACCTCGGCTCCTGTACCAGGGTATACCAGGGTTTTGGGTCATTGCTGGGCAAGCCATGATGGACCTTCAAAACCCGGATTTCAAGATTCTTCCACCCCTTCAGATCCATGAATCCCCAGCGCAATCCGATAAACCCTAAACCCTAGACCCCTTAACCCCTAAACCGTACCCAGCCAAGCATGGCGAAGCCCAAGCAACAACTCACCACCCGCAGCCAAATCCCAAATGTGAGCCCAAGGCAGGCAGCCTAGCTGGCCCTGTTTTTTTGTTCAGCCCTTGCTCTTGTTCAGCCCTGATCCGTAAATTGCATAATCTGCTTCAGGAAATTAGTCGCTGGCAACCTGAATCCGCAAGTACTGGACCGAGACGTGGTGGCCCGGCTTTCGGAATTCGCACTCACGGTTTAAAGGCGATATGTTGTACAGGGATTACATTAGGGAGACTAATTCCCTCATTCCCTACTAATGTGGGACCCTCTTCAATGTTGGCCACGCCTAACCATAGGGCCCGGGAAAATGTTAAATTAAGGTCCCTCAATAAGGGCCCTCAGCCTCCCACGATTATGAGGTCCCTATGGACTGATTTAGCAGGGAGAGTTGTAAGTCTTTCCTATCTTTTCGGGGCCCCAAAATCAAAACACATTATAGGGGACCTCACAATTATTACCCCTGATCCTGAATAAGCGGGCCCCACAACACATTATAGGGGACCTCAAGGCTAAAGAGGGTCCAACATTAATCCCCCGCAAGGTTAAGACTGGATTTAAGAACTTCCCTTGATTGCAGCCTAGACTTGATCAGCTTAACATCTTGAGTTTAGGGTTTAGGGTCTAGGGCTATAGGGTTTAGGGTTTAGGGCTAATCCGCTCCCCTTAAAATTAACCCCCCCCCACCCCGCCTAATATCAAATACTCCCCATTGTGGTATATAAATATATATGTATATACATATAGGGATTGACATATCAGAAGGCACCAATATCTTCCGCCACAGAATATCTGGTTTGCCCAGGGGGCTTCGAAACGTTGCTCCGATAAACGCTCTCCTAGACCTGGCAAAGGGAGAGGGTTCAATGTTGAGGACTCCGGGTTTGTGCTTGCGAGGACTTTACAAAGCCCAGCTGAGAAGCAACTGGCTTTAGGGCAAGTTTGTTTACTGGGGGTTAGTAGGTAATTAGTAGGTAATAAGGGAATCTAATCCCTCAATAGTCCCTTTATATTGTATTCTCTTATTCCCTGCTAACCCCCAGTAAGTTGATGTTACTTGAGTTGCGACGCTCCTGACAAAGATGCGTACTGCGAATGTCTTCTGAGAATAGGGCGTGATACACAAAGGCTGAAACTGTGCCTTGAAAAGCTGTCTGGCTCCAAAGATTATACTAGAATCAAATCTCTCGCACACTGCCAAGGCAGCCTAAAACTCGCAGCTGGCTCAGGTTACTGGTGTCATCTCAACCATTGCGCTGTATCTTCTTCTCACCTTCTTCTTGCTGAACGTGTTTGTTACGAAGCACGGCAGCAACCCCGGGATGGACTTGTTCAGGCAAGGGTTTATGGTATAGGGTGCTCAGTGCCCTTCCTACCGGGCGGCCCGGGCGGACCCAACAAAGTCTGTTGCAAAAGGGTCATGCAGAAATTGTAACGGGCTTTGCAAAGCAAGTGATTGGAAACAAGTGGAGATCTCAAGTTTGGAGCTCTTGAGTTTTGAGTTTCGAGGTCCAGGCCTTGAAGCTTTGAAGCAAAAAAGTCTTCTGAAAAGAAGGCCTGAGCCCATTACATTAGGTACCAAAAGTATAGGGTGCCCCAAGTAGAGCGCAAAATCATGTAAGTGTTCATGTTGACCCCTACTGCACATGTTCCCTGTAAACCCCAGTTTCCATGTCATGTTAAAGTATCTTGTCCATGTGATTTTCCATGGCAAAAATGGTATCCCCAAATAAAGCCCTGTATTAGGCCACACAGGTCGGAATAATTGTACACCCTCACAATGAGGCTAAGCCTTAACCTTAAACCCCTAAGCCCAAAACCCTAACCCCCAATTACTCATTGTTTCGGACCTTAGGATCTTCGTGGATGCCTACTACGTGGTTCGGCTCACGTGCTCGCAGCCTTCTGAGAAGCTTGTGCCCATTCCAGGGGCTTAGGGTTAAGGTTTAGGGTTTAGGGCCGTCTAAGTGTGATCCCTTTCCCTAACAATAACTTCCTCACCCCAGCCCCCTTCTAGAAATATTCTCCCAATCTAAGAATGAAGACCCCTCACATCCCCTCAACCTTCTAGTAATACATTTGATTTCTCCCTGCTGTGCAACTGTACTATTTTGGGAACATACTAGAGGGCCTAGATAGTTGCCAAGATTGTGGTCCTAACTTCCCTGTATCATTCTCGCATAGAGTGTTCTGATACACCTCAGAATGTTTCTTTTGTGATTCTTAGGCCCCTTCAGTCCTGGAGGCATTCCTATCTGATCCTAATTTTCACATCATGGTCCATCTGATGTTTTATTTGATTTCTCCATAGTTCATGATGGTAGTAAGTATGAATTGCCCATAGACCTAGACCCCCTGGGAATTATCCTAGCATATACCCATTCCAATGGCAGTCAATCCCAAAACAGTGAGTATGTGGGTTATTGTGGGTATTGGGGCCAGTACATAGCCCCCACAAGTACCATAATCCTTGTTTTAGGGAAAGGCCTATACGTGTTTGAGGATCCAAGCGCAGATGCTTAAAAAAAAATGGGAGTTCTTTTTCCTTACACCCTAAACCGAACCAGAATCTGAACCACCAGCTCTACAGTCATCATTGAACAAATCCCTCAGCTCCTTTTGGTTCACGCGGTCTGGTGTTGAGCTTTCTTGACGGAATGATTCGCATATGGCAGATGTCAGGCCAGGAACTGCCTGCAGTTCGCATGGAGAACATCTCAGATGTGCGTGATTTGAAAAATGCTCTGCTTAGACTTCATGGCTTCCCATTGTGCATGCAAGAGGTGCTGCACAATAGCAAAAGCTTGGACAATTCCACTAAGCTGGATGCCCCCATCGACTTACAATTAGTAATCTTGGCCCTTTCCACTGAGGTGCTGCAGGTTGAGGCTGGGAAAGAGCTTGTCGCAGCATGCGCGCAAGGCGACATGGAGATCTCAAGGCTGCTTTTGGAAGCTGGTGCCAACAAGAACGCGAGCGATAGACTTGGATACACAACCCTCGCGAACGCAGCTGCCGGTGGCCACGTGGAGATTGCACGCCTGCTTGTGGATGCTGGTGCTGACAAAGACCTGCTGGGTCGCAGCGGCTACACAGGCCTTATGCTTGCAGCTCAGAAAGGCCACGTGGAGATCGCACGGCTGCTTTTGGAAGCTCGTGCTGATCAAGACCTGGAGGGTCGTTTTGGCATCACAGCCCTCGCGCTCGCAGTTTGTCATGGCCAGGTCGCAATCGCACAAATGCTTGTGAAAGCCGGTGCTGACAAAGACCTGAATGAGCCCCTCATGCTCGCAGCAGGGAGTGGTCACGTGGAGATCGCACGGCTTCTTTTGGAAGCCGGTGCCAACAAAGACTTGCAGGATTGGGACGGCAACACAGCCCTCATGACAGCAGTTTGGAATGAAAATGAGGAAATCACATGGCTGCTGTTGGAAGCTGGTGCTGACAAGGACCTGCAGGCTCGCAAAGGCACCACAGCCCTCATGCTTGCAGCTAAGAATGGCCACGTGGAGATCGCACGGCTGCTTTTGGAAGCTGGTGCTGACAGGGACCTGGAGGGCCGCTCTGGCAACACAGCCCTCATGATTGCTGAAGATTACGAGCACGGTGAGGTCGCAGCATTGCTGAGGGCAAAGGCTCGAAAGATTGCCTAGGCAAGCCGCGGTTCAGCTAAAAATCTTCGAGCCAGGAGGCAGGCTCCGATTTAGGTCTAGGATTTTACAAGTATGAACGGCACAGGAATCCTGAGATTGTGGTGTAGGGTTTAGGGAGAACTCACAGGGTTCAGGCAAAAGGCATGCGCTGGGAACTCTGGGGCTGTGAGCCTCAACCATGACTGAAGCCTAGCACTTCCATTCCGAGTAAATTCCCGCTATGTTGGAGTTTCTCAAGAAATCTTATGAAATTCTACCTGACACGACAAAAAGTACTTGTTACCAGTTGCGTCTGCTCTTGCCGACCCTACACGTCATTAGTTCAATGCAAGATAGAGTTTGGATTTTTAAGAATTTCACAGAAATTCCACTCTGCAGGAAAAGGGCCAAAACGATCCCCCAACGCAAACGCAGCAGAAGCTTTCTTAATGAGGTCGGAGATGAGACGCGTTGCCGCGTCAGTAGGTAGCTTCACTTGTGGGGAATCGGTCGGTGAAACTCCGCGTGAAAGCCTCAATGGGGCCCCGTGCAGTTCGTCATGAAGAATGCGTGACATGTTGTAAATACTAGTAAATACTATTGTCGCCTCTTCATCAAATCCCACACAAATGCCACCGCAAACACGCACATGAGGAAATGGGACTGGCAGCGCTTCGGACAGCACTGGGCAGATGTTGGCAGACAAGTGATGTGGCCTAGTAGTCCTTCCTGCACCTCCATATACCCATATGACAGTCCTTAACCTGAAATATTGAGCATATGGGCCATCATTATGGTTATCTGGGAAGTCTAGGTTGTCCCTTTGGGAAAATACCTGGGGGATCTAGACATCCTATATGATTTGAGGGGATACAGGTCCTCGTAGATGAATGTTGGCAGAAATTAAATGAACAGATGTTCAAGACATGTTGACCCGGGATGAGGGAGGAGACAGTGGTTCCTTGAAAGCAGCAGTTTTTCAGGTACCCTAAACCCTAAACCCTAAACCCACCCTAAACCCTAAACCCATGCATCACCGGCTCCTTTTTTACGTTGGTTCCTACTGCGTGCATATAGAAACTGAAGACGTCCATTGCCGCAAGAAACATGACGTTACTTCGAACCTGCTTGTACGACATTGTGGTGCCCTGTGAAGCTCACGAACGAACAGAGTGGCGGAAGTAGCTTCCCTGAAAGGCGCTGCGGAATCGAATTTCATATTTTCACCAGCCCCCTAGAAGCTTGGAAACCCCTAAGACTTAAGACTATAGCTTACACTTGGTCTTCACAGCCCGCGAGGCCCCTGAAGACAAAGAAGCAACATGTATGTTCATGGGCATTTATGTAAGCATATGTCGTGGCCAAGATGACGGCATTCCATCAGAACGTTGGCCTTAAGCTGCCATGTCTGCCGCCCTCTTGCATCATTTGCATCCCCTTCCAGCTTAAGCAATCCTTTCCCCCTAACATGAAAGGTCCCGCCCCCCCTCCCCTCCAATGTACACTTCGACCCGTATTGGATTTATGGTACGACCCGAACATTAGGGGGGCGGGGTTTATATAGTAATAGGATTCAATTGAAATCTAATTAGAATCGAATACCAATAGATTAAATCAAATAAAGACCAGGCTAAATCCAATAAAAAAGTAAGAACGTCATAATAACATCAGTTTCAGTCAAACAAAAAATGACAAACAATTGAAAAGCAATTGAAACCTAATGAAACTTGAGCAAAACCAATGTGAGTTCAACTACAAATCGAAACCAAACCAGTTCCAAATTATGTTCAACCCTTTGTTTTGGAGAGCACATCAGAATGGCCTGTGGTTTCAGTCAAGATACGCGTTGCGTTTTTCTGTATTTGAAAGGGGCTGCAAGCACAAAAACACAAACCCAGAGACTAAATCTTCCGCTGGCTGTCTCTGCATTACTGTCATTGGAGTTGTAGTTTATGACTATTGGCACTGCCTCTCCGCAATCTACGGGATAACTTCGGAATTCCATTGGCTTTCATACAGCTGGGGCCTGCAGCGCGAGTTCCTGGTTAGAATCTAAGAGTCTGATCCAAATCTCATGAGACGCTATTTATTTTCAGTTGAAAGCAAATAAACGTGTACTTGGAATCTGATTAAAGACGAGTGAAATCGCAATAAAAACCATTAAATTCCCATTTGGATTTGTATACCTTCTTAAAAAAAAACCGTTCAAAAGCAATCAGAACCTTGGAAATCAAGGAGATCCTTAAGAGTCATGCTAGGGACGCCCCCTAATTCAGAGGAGCCGAGCCGGAGTTAACTTTATTAGTCTTGGCCATTTTTTAAAATTATACCTGGCTGTCTTCTGCCTGGCTGTTAGGACTTTAACTTTTTGGGCTTCCTACTTTCTATATTAAGGGGGCTAAAAGTTTAACTTCTAGGGTGGGTCCTAAAGACAGATAAGTATATATATATATATTGAAACAGATGTTGGAATTGAGAATTCTGGGGAGCCCGCATTCTACACTAATGGGCGTAGGATTAGGCGAAGCAATTAGACTTCAGGTTCCATGCAACCCTTGATCTTCCCTAACGGCACCTGTTAAATAAACCCCAAAACCTGGCTGAGGAAAATTCGCACTTGGGCCTTGCCAGGGGTGTGCGTCAGCATCTTCCAGGCTCCGGCCTCATATTTAGGGTTTAGGGTTTTAGGGTTTTAGGGTTTAGGGTTTAGGGTTTAGGATTTAGGGTTTAGGGTTTAGGGTTCAAGGTTGGTTTAAGAGTTGGATTTGAGGTCTTCATGTCTTACGGGGAAAGGGGGCCCTTCATGTCAGGCTGTCCGCGCCCCGCGTCATGGTTCGCGCGATCGAGGGCTTGAGCGATTGACTAAGGCAAGCTTGTACAGGTAGAATCTACCACCCGACTGTTGAGATTTGAAATACTGTTGTTTCCGTGGTAGGGAATTCTGTTTGAAACAGTCACGGCAGAGTTTTTAGCTTGGAGTAGTTGACGCCGGACTTTGTGTCCAACTTGGGGTTGTCTCTCCTACCATCTCCGCCAAACTTGCATTCTAGAGAAGCAGAACCAAAATTTGGTGCTCTGACCTTTTGCAGTGTGCCATGCAGATCGGGACAGCTCTAGCATTTTGTAATTTGGTGATGTTCGGCCTGGCTTGCCAGATTCTATGACCCATTCCGATCCTTGTTGTTGTTTGTTGCGTATGCGCTGGACCATGTAACAGCCCGGCACCAATCGTAAAGAGTTGAGGCTTGCCAAAGTGCGCTATCGGGTTGTTTTTTCGTAGCCAAGGGCTACCTAACTCAAGCCTTCGTGATTTGGATGACAGTTCTGGATGGGATTTTGCTAAAATGCTCTCTCTACATGGCCTTGCATGCATCCATGGGAACCCCCTGTGATTCTCGCATATTCTCCATGCATCTCTAGGGTTCCCAAGGGCCCCCCTGTTTTGAGAAGGCCGCAGCCCTGAACCCTGCGTATCGTCTCTTCTACATATTTTCTTGTCTCTCTCTCTCTCTCTCTCCCTCTCCCTCTGTCTCTCCGTACACATGCATATATACATATATGCATTTGAATATGGATATGGTTGTACGACGAAGTACCCCTGTGTTGAGAAATCCGCGATATGTCTGAGGCCATCATATCCGCAGGCGAGTCAGAAAGTCGAGACTGAACCCTGCGAGACGGTCACAGGCTGCGTTGTGGTCGGGTTTGGGGTTTAGTGTTCGGGATTTAGGGGTAAGGGTTTAGGGTTTGGGGGTAAGGGTTTAGAATTTAAGGGTAAAGCTGAAAGTGTAGGGATCAGGGTTCAGGGATGGAGGATTGGGATTTAAGGACCAGGGTCTAGGTTCAGGGGTTACCGCTTGCAGGATAAGCGTGATGGTTTAGGGGTCGGGGTTTAGGGCTTAGGGATATTACGCCCAATTACGGAGACTCCCATGGAAAAGAGATCGTAATATTGAATGGACACTGGGCTTATACAAGACTTCATTTCTGATTAGGGTCATATGAGGTATGGGTTTTTATGGTTTTAGACGAGTGTATATCGGGTTCCTTAGGAGTATTGGTGAATGTATATGATGGGTGGCCAGCTTGAGGAGGGGCCATAACTAGAAAATCTTCTCATACAGCAAGGGCATGTAAGGAGAGTGTGAGAGAGAGAGAGAGAGAGATATATATATATATATACACATATATATCTGTGTGTGTCTATGCGTTGTGTGTCCGGCCTGGGGATTGATCATACCCCAGGTAATGGAGAATCAAATGGACAATGAAACCTCCACCCAGGGTGTGATAGTGGCTTTACAGGGTTTAGGGATAGGTAGTGGAAAATCCAAGTCGTTGATAGGTAATAGCCTTTCGGCTGTTCTTGCTACTGTGCTTTAGAAGTATGTGAGGAATAATGTGATAACCCACTCAAAGTGGGTGGCCGGGAACAGAGGCATGGGTCCCTCCAGTAGTCCCTATACAATCCCTGCCACTTACACCTTAAAACCCATTACCTCAGTAATGAACTGCTGACCATCATGAAGATGTGGCGTTGGGGTGCAGGGTGCGGAATTACCATGGAGAGCCAGGCCAGGGAACAAAGCCCAAGACTTGTTGCAAGGCCGCTCAAGCCAAGAAGATTTTCTGAGGCGCTTGCGTAGACCGTGGGCCAAACACATGTTTTGGTCCTAAAGCCTGCAGTTTCATTTCAGGTTTCACTCTAGCATCCTGCTCCAACGAAACTGGAGCATCCTCCTTCTGGTCCTAGGACTGCTTGCGGGCATGTAAGAAGACATGAGTTACAAGGGTTCTATGGTTGTTATTACAGAACCCGTGCTCCTTCCTTCACAATAAATGGGGCTAAGCTTCAGTTCACCATAGGCACACCAGTCGGCTTGCTCTCCTTCTTGTGTAGCTGGAAGGAGAATTCGCGATCTGAGTATGCTTCCAGCTCTGCTCCAGATCTCTGTGACGCTATGGCTAGCTGCAAAAAGCTGTGGCACCAAACCCGTCCAAATTCATCGTGTTTGAGACATCACCCCTTCCTTTACAGCTGCAAACTATTTATGCCGCTTGCCTTCAAGCTAGTTTTCAAGGTCCGGAAGAATGGCCAGCGTCGAGGAGAACTGCTCGCAGCTGTTGCTTCCAATTCACGCGGAATCACGCAGCAGACAATGAGTAGAACGGATTGCCTACTGCCCCAAGCCTCCTCAGCCCATTAGTTCCTGTAGAATCCCCTTGCACGTATGACTTCTCCAGATAACTTGCTCTAGAATGCCAATATACATGGTGTACTGAAACATGTGGGGTCCCTTGCAAAACTTGTGGGCTTGCATTGTCACAACTGCGCTCATCGCGCAGGACTCCGGACGATACCCCGCAGTTCCGTGGTTGGAGAGGTTCTGGGCTAAGTTCCATAGAGTTTGGATGATCACGTCTGATGTAGACTCCCAGAGGGCACCACAGCCTTTAGAATTCTTCTAGATCTCAGTCTTCTGGCCGCTACCGGTATATGATATTCGGGGCTTTTAGTCGAATCCACACGTTTCCTGAACCCTGGGGAGTACTCGCGTCCCCTCAACCCCATCAATATTTCGGGAAATGGCCCGAATTCTGTGCGGTACACATGTGCTACTACGGCATCAGGGCTGCTTCACATTGGGCGGACAACACCTCAATGTGTTGGGGCATCATACCCATTGGAAGAGTTTGCCTGCCAGTGCCTGCTACATCCTCATAGCAGAGGTCATGTGCATTCATTTTTAAGTTGTCACCGGCAAAGGGCTTTCGAGACTAGATCCTTAGACAAACTCGAGTCACATCCAAAGCAGGCCCCTCAACTTGGACACCACGCGCCATACGAGGCGATGAAAACTTTGCTACTTGATCTAGGAAGCAGTATTAAACACCTTCGCACCGAGCAGTACTCAGAGAGGTGAGCTAGTCTTATTTCAAGTACCCTGGTGTTGCTAAAGCGGCTCTTGTTCTCTTGTTTGGATGGGAGCCTTGGGGAGACCAACTCTCATACTAGGTACCCCAGTAATACCCGTTTACCCTTTTTTATTTTGGGGTCTCCTTTTTCAAGCAAGAGAAGGGGTTGCTGGGACCCTAGCATGAGAATCGCTTATAAACTTGGAGCCCCAGAGATTCTTTCAAAGCCGAAATGACGAACTCTCCCTGCTTAGAAGTTGCTTGCGTTCAGGTTGCCCGGCTGGGCGAAAAGCAGATTCCTGTAGAGGTGGGAGAGCTTGATGTCCCAATCTTCATAGGGGTTATGCGGAAGGCTGTGAAAAGTATGCTCCCGTTTTGGGTCTCTTATATACTACACCCTCTTATTCTTAAGTAGTCCAAGGAACCATAATCTTGACACCTCCCATATAAGCATATGTGAAAAGACATTCAGGATGGTATATAGTCCCCCTGAAGAAGATACTATATGGGGTATATGGGGATCTTATCATAACTTATCCAAAGCCATATTCTACTTACTTAAGGGGGACTATGCCCTAAACTCCAAATAGTAGTTTCCATTTTCTTTTCCAGTATCCCTATATAACCCCCAATATACGCCCTAATCCTAAACCCTAAACCCTGGGGGACTATAGGTCTGGTTATCCCTACGAAGCTTCCAGGATCATGGGATCCTGTCAGATTGCAGGAGAGCTGTTTGTTTGCCTCCCAGTAGCAGCCATATGAGCTATGAAAGGGGAGTTCTCTCGCGGATTATATAAGGGACTATTACAAGGGTTCTGATACTAGGAGTTTAGACTATAGCTCATTTGAAGCTCGTGTGTGAGCTTCCACACAATGAGGATGCATCGCTCGTCGCGGTGTGAAAGGGAACACACGGGTAACAAAAGCGTATCCACCCTTGCATCAATGCGTGTGGTGACCTTGGACCTCTAAACGTTTCCGCTTCCTTAGCCAAATGTAGGCACTCAGAACTGATTTGCCAGAAGCGTTGTTGAAAATGCAAGGCTCTGTAGGCATCACCCCCCATCAGCAGTTCGGGCGGAAGCGCGCGCATACAGCTGGCTTTCGCTCCCCTGAGCCACCAGGTAGCCTTCTGCCCAAACACCAGAGGGTGTACCGCCTTACAATCCTGAATCTCTGAACCCAGAAGGTCCATGTACCCAATAATTAGGTCCCTTTAAAAGGGGGTATATAGGGATATATAGGGGTAAATAGGGTTTAGGGTTTGGGGATAAGGGTCCATGTACCCAATAATTAGGTATTTGGGTTTTGGACAATAGTAATTATAGTACAGGTTTTGGGTAGGGATATGATTAGCAGGTACTTGGACCCTTAGGGGAAGCCTATGAATTCAGAGCGCAAGCCTCAAGAACTTCAATTCTGAACTCCCAAAGCCTAGGGCCTAGAGGTACATAAGACTGCTGACAGGCAAAGGGGGCATCAGAGAAGCCGGCGCCTCTTCAGATTGTGCAAATAGACCTCAAGGATAACAAGGCTGGACTTGATCTACTGGGTTGCTATTAAGTTTTCAAGGGGATTATTATAGGGGTTGTTAAGGGGATACTAGGAGGTTAGACTATAGTTCATATAGCAATACTTGTTTGTAGGGGTCGTCATCTAGACACATCAATCAAATATCTAAGCACTTGGACTCTTCCAACTGAAGTTGGTATGCAAAGGGCTCACCCATGACAGATGATACCGATACTGGCAATCAAGTGGTCGAAGGACTTATCAATGGTGAATAATGTGGGTGGATGTCAAAATTATGATCCCTTTTTGGGTACCCTAGATATTAGGTGCCGTATTATAATAGGGATCCATAAAGGGACCATAATTTTGAGAACCGCCCATGTATTGTGGCAGATGCAACGCTGCTAAGCTTACAGCCCCGATGGGTTGTTTTCAAAATGGTTTAGGGTTTAGGGTTTAGGGTAAGATTCTATTGCGCTACCCCACTTCTTAGGGGTACCAAAACGACACAACATTTTGGGAATTGCCCCCAATGCTTGGGGGTATGAGTGCGGGCAGCATGAAGCGCCCCGTTTCGGAGGCCTCCCAAGGATGGCAAACTTAAGTTTCCCCCCAAATAACAGCAATAAGAATCATATTTGTAACAATATAGTATGTACCCCTGGTAATCTAGGGGTTATATAGGGGTTATATTGGGATAATGGAAAAATGGAAACTACTATTTAGGGCTTAGGGTTCAGGGTGGACTTAATCTACTATACGAAAGCCTTAGCATGGGCGCGACCAACAAATGTGGGTCCCACAGTTAGAGAACAGCGAAGCCAGGAACATAAGTGTAAGAAACTCAGTGCCACCTCCACTGAGTCCAAGAGTCGAACAGCGCATTCTTCTAAGACGTTGAATACAAGTTAGGGTTTAGGGTTTAGGACCACCCCACCCTAGGCCCTGAGCGCTAAACGCAAGCCCAAGCAGGTTGTTCTCAACGAAGAGAACCTGAAGAGGTTGGAGCAGTCACTTCAGGAGTCCGGGGCACCTCGTCAAAAATTGCAGGTTTCCCAGAGGGTCACATATACAACCATTAGGGAATTGGGACCCATAATTCCTTCTATAGTATGGTATTTTGGGGCCTAATTCCCTAATAGTTGTATATATGGACCCTCTGGGTTTAGGTTTTTGGTAAACTTTCTCAGAGGCAGAGGTCAGAGTTGAGTACCTTAGCAAAAAAGGGTAAAACAGTTTAGGGCTCAGTCTTGAGGATTTAGGTTTAGGATTTCGAGTCTCTGGTCTAGGGTTCTGGATTGAGGATCGAGGGCTTACGATTTAAGATTAGGACTTATCGTCGCACTCGGTGGTGGTGCGTAGGGAATGGAGGATGAAAAAACTAGGCTACAATCAGGATAGGGATCCATTGCTCCAGTTTCTGGTAACCACCAGTAAGAAAGCTGGGCTTTCTGCAGCGCTTGGGTGTGTGCTTAGTTGTTTCCTGGGGCCCAGGACGCTGAATCCTAGATCCTAGTTTATAGTTTGGTCGGTGTCAAGGTTCCAGTGCCTGGGCCACAGTTGTGTTACCGCTTAACACAGAAAACGCATTGTTTACTCTACGTTTACGTATACCTGAACCAATACACATACATATATGTATCTGTGTATATCATTGTAACTGCATACGCTCCTTAACCGCGACCCAGTAATTGCGAGTCTGGGCTTCGCACAGCTGAAAAAATCAGCAAAGCCTGCATAAGAAGCCCAAGGAAGTCATATGTTTTACATAGCTTTATCCTACTGGTTCTTAGTATATGTAGGGAATAAGGGATATAATGTAGACTGCAGCTGGCAACTTTCATCAGCGCTCTACTTGCATGTCTCAAGATGAGGGCTCCGTTTCTTGGAGGTTGCCATGGGATTCTGGTTCCATGGCGCTGAGGCCTGCGCTTCCTAGAGCCATGAATGCTAGGAGTTTCCAAGCCACCAAGCTGAGAAGGTTCCTGTTTGATTAACATACCGGCAGGTTTTGACTTGCATAAAGCTGGCCTCTGTGCAATATTTGTTTTAGAGCCAGGCGCCCTAAACCCTTTCAATTAAAGCCCTTGTTCATGAAAATCCTCAGATGCCTACAGTTGTTTTCGAGGGAGGCAAGCTAAGCCCAGCAAGGAATACGAAACATTGCCTGCACCTTAAACAAGCCTGCTCCTGCATAGCTGACCCCAAGGGTCCAAGTATCTAATAATCAAATATGTACCCAAAACCTATGCTACAGTTACTAGTACCAGACCCCAAATCCCTAATTATTGGGTACATGGACCCTTAGGGTGACAGCAGGGAGAGCTTCCGCCGGGGCTCTTTACGCTGAGTTGGCAGCTGTAAAAGTTTAGGGTTTAGGGTTTAGGGTTTAAGGGGCCTATATGTGAGATTATATAGAGGACTACTATAGGTGATATGCAAGGAGATGCCGTGAGTTTAGACTCTAGCTCAAGTGGTGGCGCAAGAATCTGACGGGCAAACCAAACATTGTCACCCCGCTTGACCAAGTAATCCGCTCCCCCCTAATATTAAACCCCACACCCCTAAGGTTTAGGGTTTAAAGCTTAGGGTTTAGGATATTAACCCTCCCCACCCGGCCTAATATTAAATACTCCCAACATAGTATCATATATCACAATTTGGAGCATTTCATGATTTCATGTTATTGGGGGGGGGTTGGGGGGATGAATATTAGGGGCAGGGGATTACTCAATGATCATGTGCTTCCCCAAAGCCTGTAATACAACAAGTTGTAGCAAAATCCCAAGTGCCCCATCGTTGGGTAGTACATAGACCGTTAGGGTCACATGTCTTTTCAGCCCGTTCTAGATCCTTCCGGGGCTTGCGCATCCGCATTTTGAGGAACCGCCTTTTTACACTCCCGGAAACTAACATGGAAACCCAAAAAGGGCCCTATAAAGACTACAGTCCCTCTAAAAAGGGAACTATATGGGTTTCCATGTTAGTTTCGGGGAGTGTATTTGTGCTGTTGTCTCCGAAACTTTGAGGTAGAGAAGCTGGCAGTGGTGGCAGTTATGGGCGCCTTCCGCATCCTGGCTTCCAAAACGCGAAAGATCGTAGGAAGGGCCTTTGTCGGGATCTGCGTTGCGATTGATTGACGCTTCTTGGTAGGCTTGTGTAAGTGAGTCCAGGATCTCGGGCTAAGGCTTTAGTTGGTTTCAGAAATTAGGACGCGGGGTTTCTTGCTGTGGCAACACTCCAGAGTGTAGCTTTGTTGAAGCGTGAAGTTCCTAAGTAATGATCCAAGCATCCACAAAGGTTTTCTGGACCTTCTGGGTTTTCATGTAGCCCAAGCCCTACTCAAAGGCCTGAAGACGAGACCACCCAACCCTAGGCCCTACCCTAAACCCTTAACTCTCAACCCTGAACCCCTAACCCTAAACCCTCAACCCTATACAGCAGCAAGCCTAATCTCGGCCTGTCAAGACTCTTCTCAAGCAGATCCTGGCTATGGAGGAGGAACCTTAAAAAGGGCCATCAGTGTCAACCTTTGAATGGCCCATTGAAGCAGCAAAGCTACTTAGACCTCCTAGATAACTACATGCTATGTGCTGTATTGTAGGTAGTTGTGAGATCTGGCTAGACCCTAAACTTTGAACGCTGGGGTCTGCAAGGGGCCGGGCCAACAAAGTCCTGAGCTGCCAGCCTACTTAGCCCTCGTAACCCCTTTGTCTTATGTATCTTTGTATGCGGGATGTGTACGTACATGTGTATATATATATATACACACACATAAATGTCCGCTAGGTACCCCAGTAGTACCTTTCTTTCCATTTTCATTTTGGGCTTATCTATGTATGTATATATATATATGTATATACACATGTATATTACTCCTGGCGCCACTGGGGGCTAGCTGCACATGTTGCAAAACTTCGATGTTCAAGCTTTGAGACTGATAGCCAAGGCTCAGTGTTTGGGGTTTAGGGCTGCGCCCACTGGAATTTCCCATACACAAGTTTCCAATGTTCAGTACTTTCGGAACATTTTGCGTGCACACAGGTACATGCTTCATGAGAACATAGAGAAATCCCAAATAGATAATTCTACGCATATTGATACAGATCCTTATTACATACTATATTCCCTACAGACATCTATAAAACATACTATTTTATTATGTATATATATATATATATATTTATTTATACACCTCCAGATCCCCCTGACGGTCCAAGCACCTAATGATCATATACTTGCCCAGAACCGATACTATACGTGTTCCTGCCCAAATCCCAAGTACCTGATTATTGGGTATCTGGACGCCTGAAGAAGCCCCTATAAGCCCTAAACGCCCTGAACCCTAAATCCTAAACCCCCTCTAGAGCCATTATCTGTATGTAACCCAGTCTGCAGGAACCGGGAAGTCATTCCTGCTCGATTTGATGTTGCGTGAAGCTTAGCTTGCGCGCGAAATGCCTCATTTTGGGGTTCAGGGTTTAGGATTTAGAATTTAGGGCTTAGGGTTTAGGGTTTAGGGTTTGGGGTTGAGGGTTTAGGGCTTAGGATTTAGGGTTTAGGGTTTAGGGTACTTTGTGGGGACCCCACAACTAGGGTACTTGTTGCCCAAAGATAACTGTACTTAGAACCCACATATAAGCCCCCCAACCACCTAAGATGGTTCGGGTAATGAGTACCAGGTATAACTTGGTTATAGTTACCCTGAACCTCCAGTTAGGCAAATTTGAATAGGAACCTAAATGAGTATCAATGTCATGGTCCCTGGTTCCTTGAATAAAGAAATGTACAGGGTACCCCAAGCAGCCCTTTTTGTGTTTATCGAGATCCCTACAGTATTTTGTTGAGACGCTACCCTTCTGATCGTATACAAAGGCTACGTACATCGCGCCCGATACAGTCACCAAACAGCACTTGGACTTGCATTGGGCCCAAAAAATGCCGAGCGCCAACCCCACGCATTAGCCCAGGAAGCCGAGCTTCGGCACCCATGCACTAAATTGTTCAGTTGATGTGCTGGCAAGGGTCTCTCTTCAAAACCTGCTCAAGCTGGTGCTCATGATGCTGGGCCGTCGGGGCTCCTAATTTAAAACCTGGTCCTGATGCTCATGATGCTGGGACGCAGGTGTCCTAATTCAAAACCTGGTCCAGCTGATGCTCATGATGCTGGGCCATCGGGTGTCCCAATTCAACACACCGTCCAGCTGATGCTCGTGATGCTGGGCCGTCGGGGGTCCTGATTCAAAAGCCTAGTGCAGCTGATCCTCATGATGCTGGGCCGCCTCGGGGGTCCTAATTCAAAACCTAGTGCAGCTGATCCTCCTGATGCTGGGCCGCTGGGGGTCCTAATTCAAAACCTAGTGCAGCTGATGCTCATGATGCTGGGCCGTCAGGGGTCCTAATTCAAAACCTA